>PGFW01053803.1:12639-24272 GCA_003123925.1 Haematobia irritans | reverse complement strand
AAAAATGCAACAATCCATTTTAAAAAAATTGCAATTGAAAATATTATCTGATTCAATACGTCCTTCAGCACACACGACGATACAATGCTTTTAAAAAATCATAAATTTATAAATTATTTAATTTTCGCCAAATTAATAAGTCAAAAATTTTTAATTCAAACACTGAATTCGAATCACACCTTAACACACAGTGCTGCAAAATCACTGCAACGGCATTTGAAATACGTGATACATACCGTTCATATGACAAGCCGCTTCTCGCGCCAATTTTGTACCACTTCCGGATCCAAACGGAACATTTTCAACTAATTATTTTGGCGTCGCCCTTTTTTTTGCTCGGGAAGTTTAGTCATTTGTATATATAACGCCCAAGAAGGAAAAGTCTGGAACGCATCGTTTAGTAGTATACGATTCTTAGAATTAAACTTTTGAGTCGATTTAGCGATCCGTCCTCAATTTGGCACAGAGTTTATACTTTTACTAAAAGCAGTTAGTGGCAGCCCGATGTATCAGGCTCACTATAGACTATTCAGTCATTTGTGAACCACATTGGTGAAATCCTCTCTTATCACTGATGCTACCCGATTCCATGTTAAGCTCAATGTCAAAGGGACCTCCTTAGTTTGATAGACGAGTCCGAGCGTCGGCGTTCGCACATTGCCCAGTGAAACCACTATAAGAAAAAGCTTTGAAAACCTCAGCAAATGTCATCAGCATACTGAGTGGATAATCACCGCTTTGGTGTTCGGTCGAAGACAGAAATTCGAAACCCACGACCTTGTGTAGCAAGAGCGGGCACTTAACCACGGTGGATCCATGGTGCCAATAAATGAGCTTTTTGCGAAGTTGCCGCTCAAAATGCCGCTCAGGTTTAAATTTCCCATATTTATTTCTGTATAAAATTTGTCAAATTTTATTTCTATAGAAAATTAGTCAAAATTTTTATTTCTATTAGAAAATTTAGTCAAAATTTATTTCTATATAAATTTATGTCAAATATTATCTTCTATAGAAAATTTTGTCAAAATTTTATTTCTATAGAAAAATTTTGTAAAATTATTTCTATATAACATTTAGACCAAAATTTTACTTCTGTACTAACCTATTCGGTTCAAATTTTCATTTCGATCAGAAACCAATTTTGCAAATTTTACTTTAAATATACGAAAATTTTGTCAAAATTTTATGTCTTTAGAAACCCTTTTTTTACAAATTCAATATTTTTTTTCTATAGAACATTTTGTCAAAGGTTTATTTTATAGCAAATTGTTGTCAAAATATTATTTCGATAGAAAATTTTATTTCTATATCACAATTTTTCAAATTTTATATCTTGTATTAAATTTTGTTCAAAATGTTTTTCTAATGTCCAAAATTTTATTTCTATATAAATTTTACGTCCAAACCACTACCACTCATCTTCTAAGAAAATTTATTCAAAATTTTATTTCTATAGAAAATTTGTAAAACAAAATTTTATTTCATATAGACACACATTTTGTCATAGATGAGTTGATTTGGTATAGAAAAGTGTGGGTCAATCTATTGCTCCAAAAATATATATACCTATAGAGAAAATGTTTGCACACATCTTCATATAGATAAATCTGTGCAATAATTTTACTTTCTATAGAAAATGTGTCAAAAATTTCATTCCCTCTCTACATGAACAAATTTTTGTCAAAATTTTATTTCTTTTATACAGGAAAAATTTGTTCACAAAACTTTATTTCTATAGAAAATCTTAGGCACAGTTTATCTCTACTTCAGAAATTGTTGTGTCAAAATTTCTATTTTCTACTAGAAAATTTCTGCCAAAATTTATTTCTATCAAGAAAATTTAGAACAAATTTTCACCATTTCCCTTCTATAAAAATGTTGTTTCCAAAATGTTTTCTATGTACAAAATTTCTTATTTCTATATAACAATTTAGTCAAATATTTATTTCTATAGAAAATGTTTGTCAAATTTATTCTAAGAAAATTTTGTCTAAATATATTTCTATAGAAAAATGTTGTCAAAATTTATTCTATTAAAAATTTTGTCTAAATATTATTTCTATAGAAAATTTTCAAAATTTTATTTCTACAGAAAATTTTTGCCAAAATTGTTATTTCTACAGACAGACATTTTTGTCAAAGATTTTATTCTATTAAGAAAATGTTAGGTCCAAAATTTTATTTCTATAGAAACTTTCGCAAAATTTAAATTCTAATAAATTTGATAATTATTGTTTACGAATAACAAATTTTATTTCTGTATAAAGAGTGTTGTCAAAATGTTGTTCTCACCATGTCAAAATTATATTCTAATATAAAAATTGGTAGTACAAATATCTTATTTCTATAGAGAAGAACTTCTTATGTCAAGAAGTTTTATTTCTATACAAAAATTTTGTCTAAATATTAGTTCTATACGGAAAATGTTGGTCTACACATTTTATTTCTCATAGAAAATGATGTCAAGAATTTTGATTCTATAGAATGATTTTGATCCTAAATCTTTATTTCTATCAGAGAACATGTTGTCAAAATTTATATTTATTTCTACAGAAAATTTTGTCAAAGATTTGTATTTCTACAGGTAAAATTTTGTCGAAAGATTTTATGTTCGTATAGACAAATTATATGTCAAAATTTGGTTTCTATAGAAATTTTTGTTCAAGAATTTTATTTCGCTATAAAAATTTTGCCAAAATTTTATTTCTATAGAAATTTAGACAATAATGTTTAATTCTGTATAAAATGTTGTCAACATTTTATTCACCAGAGAAAATGTTTTGTCACAATATTATTATTCTAATAGAGCAATCGTTGTCAAGAATGTTGTATTTCTATAGTAAAACTTTGACCAACATTTATATCTATTAGAAAATTGTTGACAAAATTTATTTCTATAGGAAAATTTTGAACAAAATTTTTATTCTCATTTGTTTCCACAGAAAATTTGTCAATTTTATTTATAGACATTTTGTCAAAATTTATTCTATAGGAAAACTTGCAGCAACATTTTTATACATATAGAAAATTTTGCACAAAATTTTATTTCTATAGAAAATTTTGACAACATTTTATTTCATTGTTAACAAAACGAATGAAAATTTTATTTCTTTAAGAAAAATTTCTTCAAACTTTTATGTCTTTAGAAAACCTTTTTTCCTATACATTTTTTTTATATAGAACATATTGTCAAAATTTTCTTTTTATAGACAATTTAATCAAAATTTTATTTCTATATAACATTTAGTCAAAATTTTATTTCTATAGAAAATTTTTGTCCACCAATATTTCTAATAGAAAATTTTGTCAAAATTTTATCTTCTATAGAAATTTTGTAAAAGTTTTATTCTATAAAAAATCGTCGATAGAAAATTTTGTCAAAATTTATGTTCTATAGAAATTTTATTTCCATAGAAAATTTTATTAAAATTTTATTTCAATAGAAATTTTTGGCAAACTTTTTTTCTATAGTAAATTAATTACCCCTTAGTTGGAGGGGTATATTTTGCAAAATCTACCAAAACAACACGTATTCTACCAATCTAGTTGTTTTATGTTCTAACATATAATCCCGAAATATAAAACGCAAGGCGTGTATAAAAACGTAAAATAGTATTGTATATTCCATCATCAAAGAAATCAAATAAAAATTTTTTAAATGTAGTTTTAGTTAAAAAGTTGATGTCTCAGCATGTTCTTCGACCCAGGCTAATCGAAATACATCGACACACACACACATAGACACATTAACAGCTACAATACTAAACAACTATACTTTAGTAGGTTACTAAAATAAAAGGTATGTTACTCATCACTTCTATTTCACCATTGTCTCTCTGGGTATATTGGAGAGGCGAGTAAATGAGATCAAAAGTGAAAAAGAGCAGAGATATGTTTAGAATGAGAAAATCCATACTAATTGAAAACGAATCCTATTACGGCTTGAATATTACTTAGACTTAAGGAATAGCAGTTTTTTAAAAGCTTTTAATACACATTACGCGCTTATATATAGTACTATACTTATAAGGTGTAAGAAAATCTCTCTCTTTTTGAGTTGAATGAACTTATATGTTTACCAGTTTTTTTAATGAATTGGAATTAATTGAATTGGCGGTGGCTCTGAATGGTCCATAAGAGTGTTAATTGGCTAGAGAGCAAAAAAAAACAAAATCAAATGATTCCGTATTTAGAAATTAGTGTTGTCTATAAAATTTGGCCCATAATAATAAAACTAAAATATATCAATTCATCCGATTTGACTGTGAGAATATTGATTTGCATAAGAATAAGTATGGCTGTCATCTGTGTATCGATTTCAGCGATCGTTTATATCGTCGTCTCTAAGTGGTATCAAGCACAGCGTTAGTTTTAGTTTCAGATTCTACACACAAAAAATAATTATTTCCTTCCAAACGAAATTTTTGACAAACAAATATCGTTTCCCATTTACTTTTCACTTTTTGTGATAAACACGTTATATTCTTTATTACCATTCATAAAAGACTAACAGAAAAACAAAAATTGTTTTCCTACTAATTGCTTCTTTCCTCAACCATCTTCTCACTTCCTCGATGGTTTTTTAGTCTTTAGCACCTTTTCTCTGTAACACAAACTAGTATAGAGATATTCTTCGATTTTACTATATTATTTTTTTTAAATTCTTGCCTTTCGCCTCTACGGACATCGCGAACCGCGGACCATACATATTTGGTACTAGCTATTCAACCTCACAAGCAACGCAAACAGTCAAAGCGCTGTTATATTAATAGTGGGAGCCACCGTGGTGGCAGCCCCATGGTTAGACCATGCCCCGCCCCTTGCCATACACAAGGTCGTGAGTTCAGAATTCCTGCTTCTCGACGAACAGCCAACAAGAAGTTTTTTCACGGGTGGATTATCCACCCTCAAGTCACATCTGGTGAACATTTTCTTAGGGTTTGCAACAGCTTCTTCTAAGAGTGGTTTCACTTGCATAGGTGGAACGCCGTTCGGACTCGGATATACAAAAGGAGGGTACAGCACTTCTGTCATAGTTGAGCTTAACATGGACGATACGGGCGAGCACTAAGTGACAAGAGAGAGTTCACCCCAATGTGATAATCACACATGGCGCCGACTTGAATAGTCTAGTGGCCTGACACATCGGGCTTGTCCACTAACCTAACGCTAACCTATATTAATAGTGCGTGACGTGTTTCGGCTGCCGACGAGCCGATATTGTAAATAAAACTTTATTTACACCGAAAACATACCTTTCTTTAGTTGGCCGTCGTGGCAAGCAATTGTTAGATGCCGCCTTTGGATTACAAAGAGGTTTCAATTCTTGCTCTCGCGGTTTTCTTTTTTTAACTCTTTGATTTTAATTTTGTCATATTTATTGGTAAAGAAAATTTTGTCTAAAATTTTATTTCTGATTAGAAATTTTAACAAAATTTATTATTCTCTATATGAAAATCTTTTCGAATTGCTTTATTTTTGATGAAGAAATATTTATGTTTCAAAAATGTCTTTTTTTTTTTGCTTATAGACACACGAGTAATGTCTTACACTATTACCACATTTAGTGACAAAAACTACAATTATTCGATAGAATTTCTCTTTGCAACCGTCGGCAACGGTTGTAAGGGGCAATCGAGAGCAAAATTTATTGTGCAGAAAAATAATCGCCATATTTCCATACAAATTTTCTTATTGTAAATGAGAGAACTCTTTACCACCAAAAAGGTAATCATTTCTCGCATATATTCTAACAAAAATGCTTTTATTTATTATATATAATAAGAGTCTTTGGAAAAAGAAGAGATTATCTCGCATAACCTAAAAAACATTGTGGCTTGGTAGGTTTTTCTAAAAATTCTAACATTATCACAATATATATATATAGGTGTGGGCTTGAGTTATGAAACTGTAATCAATTAAAAAACTTAACTCATATCATTTTACATTTTAATCAGAATTAAAATAGAAGTCCTTATTTTTGAAAATTAATTAAAAATAATTATGCAGTACGTTAGAAGTCGCGGCTGGGCCGACTATCGCACTATCCATAGCCACTCCTGACCGAACGGAATTATTAACATAAGGGATTTGTTGCATCATGATTGCCATAGGGTTGGAGACAAAAAACGTAATTTTATATTAAAAAACAGAGGGGGAGCTTTATGACAGAAATGTTTATTTATCTAGGGAGCCTATTAGTTTGATTCGCCGTACCTACAGAGCTCAGTATCACCGGTTGATCACTTGAGACCCAATACATCTACCACAATTTGGTTAGAAGAAAAGTTGCCAAAAAAAACCTATCAAATATTTTTTTTTTTTTCAACATCATGTAGTTTTGCAATATGAATGAAAATTTTGGTTAATAAAACGCAAAATAAACAGTTTTATTTACTTATAGAAAATTATATTTAAAAATTTTATTTCTTTAGAAAAGTTTTTGTCAAAAATTTTTTTCTATAGCACAATTTGTCAAAAATTTTATTTTATAGAATTTTTTATCAAATTTTTTTTTCCACTAGAAGATTTTTTGTCAAATTTTACTTTTCTGTTATAAATTCTTGTCAAGATTTCTACTTTCGACAGCTTTAAAGAAATTTTTTTTTAGGTCAAAATTTTATTTCTATAGGAAATTTTGTCAAATTTTTTATCTTCAATAGAAATTGTCAAAAGTTTATTTCAATAGAAACATTTTTGTCAAAATTTTTTATTTCTATAGTAAATTAGTGTTAAATTTGTTATTTTAGGACCGAAATATCATATTTTCCTCTCTTTTCTATTTAGAATTTCTCAACATTTTAATTTTCTATTCAGAAAATTTTGACAATTTTTATTTTCTGTTCCATAAAATCTTTGTCAAGTTTCTTTTCGCACGTAAAATTCTTGTCAAAAATTTTATTTCTATAGAAAATTTTTGTCAACCACTTCCTTATTTTCATACTAGAAAATTTTTGTCAAAATTTTTATTTTTAGAGAAGAATTTTGGTCAAAATATTTTATTATAGAGAAGAATTGTGTCAACTATTTATGTCTATAGACAAATTTTTTGTTTCATTTCACTATTAGGCAAATCTAAATTGTTATTTCTATAGAAAAATTGGTTGTCAAATTTTATTTCTATATGACAATTTTTGGTAAATTTTATCTTCAATAGAAAATTTTATCAAATTTTATTTCCAATAAAAATTTGTACAAAAATTGGTTTCAGATACAGAAAATTAAGAACAACATTTTATTTCTGTATAAAAATTTTTGTCAAAATTTTATTTCTGTAGCAAAAATATTCAAATTTATTTCGATAGAAAATTTTTTTCAAAATTTTATCTCTGTAATAAACATTTTGTCAGATTTTACTTTCGCACAGAAAAAATTTTTGTCAAAAATTTTATTTCCATAGAAAAATTTTTGTCAAATTTTATTTCTATTAGAAATTTATTTTGTCAGAAATTTTATTCTTTAGAGAAATTTTGTCAAAGTTTTAATTTTAGAAGAAAATTTTTTTTGCTATAATTTTATGATCTATAAAATATTTTTTTTTTCAAAATTCTATTTCTATAGAAATTTTGTCGAAATTTTATTTTTCTACAGAAAATTTATTGTCAAGGTTTATTTTATAGAAAGATTTGGTAAATTTTGTTTATAGAAATTTTGTTAAAATTTTATTTTTTATAGCAAAATAGTGTTAAATTTTTTTTAAGAGAAACTTGTCAGAAATTTTATTTTTTAAAAACTTTTATTTATGTTAAGTTTTATTTCTATAGAAAATTTTATCATAAATTTTTATTTCCTATGAAAATTTGTCAAATTATTTATAGAAATCTTTGTCAAAATTGTATCTATAGAAATTTAGACAAAAGTTTATTTCTAAAGAAAATTAAGACAACATTTCTATTTCCTGTATAAATTTGTGTCAATAATTTTATTTCTATAGAAATATTGTAAATTTTTATATTCTCGATAGAAAATTTTGTCAAATTTTTATTTCGATAGAAAAGATTTTTTTTTCAAAATTTTATTTTCGATAGAAAGTTATTTTTTTAAATTTTTATTCCTGTATAAACTTTTGTCTAATAATTATTTTTATAGAAACATTTTTTGTCAAAATTTTATTTCTATAGAAATTTTTGTCAAAACTTTTCTCATCTTTTTAGAGATAATCAGTTTTTTGTCAAGTTTTTTTTTAGATTTTAATTTTAGGAGAAATTTTGCATTAAGGCTGTCGTATACGAAATATTTCTCTTTCAAATATTTATTTCTACTAGAAAATTTTGTCAAAATTTTTATTTCTACAGGAAAGTTTTGCAAAGTATAGATTTCCTTTTAGGAAAATTTTCGCAGTAAAATTTTATTTTTGATAGAAATTTTTGTTTAAATTTTAATTTTATAATAGAAATAGTGTTTAAAATTTTATTTTAAGAAGAAAATTTTATTAAATTTTATTTCAATAGAAATTTTTGTTTCAACAATTTATTTCTATAGAAAATTTTTGTCAAATAGTTTACCTTTCAATATTAAACAATTTGTCACAAATTTTATTTTTCCTATAGGCAAAAAATATATTTCAAACTTTACTTTTCTATACGAAAATTTTATTAAAATTTTATCTTTTTTTAGGGAAATTTTTTTAAAATTTTATTTTTTTAGAAAATTCTTGTCCAAAATTTATTTCTTATTAGAAATTTTGTCAAAAGTGATATTTCTATGGCGAAAATTTGTCAAAATTTTACTCTTTTATAGAAAAGCTTTGTCAAAATCTGATTTCTTTAAGAAAATTGTTAATCAAATTTTGATTTCTCGTATAAAACCTTTTATGTCAAAATGTTTATCTCTATAGAAATTTTGTTCACAAATTTATTTTCTATTAGGAAAATTTGTCAAAATTTTAATTTCTTTAGAAATTTATCAACATTTTATTTCTATAGAAATTTATGACAAAATTTTATTTTTGTATAAAATTTTGTCAAAATTTCTATTTCTTAGAAAATTTGTGAAAACTTTTATTTTTAGAGAAAATTTTGGTCAAAATTGTTATTTCTATAGAAATTCTTTGTGAAAATATTATTTCTATAGGACAATTTTTGCGTAAAATTTTATTTTATAGAATTTTTGTTAAATTTCTATTTTTATAGAATTTTGTCAAAATTTTATTTCTGTAGAAATTTTTTTCAAAATTTTTCGATTTTATAGGAATTTTGTCAAAATTTTATTTTCTATAGAACAGATTTTGTTCAAAAGTACTATTATCAATAGAACAATTTTGTCAAGAGTTTATTTCTATTGAAAATTTTTTGTCCAAATTTTTTCAAAATTTTATTTACTAAGACATTTTCGGTAACCATTGAGTATATTTTTATTAGGAATTTTGTTTTTAAAAATTTTTATTTCTATAGAAAATGTTGTTCACTAAATTTTAATTTATAATAGAAAATTTTTTTATATATAATTATTTTAACAGAATTTGTCAAGTTTTATTTTATAGAAAATTTTGTCAAATTAATATTCTATTGGAAAATTTTGTCGAACAATTTATTTTTTTAGAGAAAGTTTTTTGTCAACAATTTTTATTTCTATAGAAAATGGCTTGTCAAATTGTTTCCTGATAGATAGAATGTTTGTACAAAATTTTATTTGCTAAAGAAAAATTTTTGTAAAAACTTCTATTCCGCGATTTTGTAAAATTGTATATCTACAGAAACTTTTTTATAAAAATTGTATATCTATGAGAAATCTTTTTTTTCAAAATGCTATATCGAAATTTTTTGTCAAAATTTTTTTCTTCTATCAGAATTGATCAAAATCTCTCTCTCTCCCTCAATAGAAAATTTTCACTCAACATTTTTTATTACGAAAGTAACATTTTATCAACAAGTTTTTTCATATATAGAAAATTTTTTGTCACAATTTATTTCTATAGAAAATATTTTTTTTCTACTAGAAAATTTCGTAACAGATTTTCTTTCGTATAGGAAATGTGGGTTGTAAACTAATTTTATAAGAAATTTTGTTTCAAATTTTATTTCTATAGAAAATTTTTGCTCGAACATCTAATTTTTTTATAGAAAATTGTTGTAAAATTTTTATTTATACAGATAATTTTTGTCAAATTATTCTATAGCAAGGGTTCATTTCATAGAATATTTTTAAGTAAATTTTTGTTCTATAAGAAAATGTTGTCCTCCAGAATTTTTTCTTATTCTCTATAGAAATTTTGTCCAAAATTTATATTTTCTATTAGAACACTTTTTGTCAAAATTTTATTTCTATAGCAATATTATAGAAAATTTTGTCCAAATTTTATTTCTATCGTGAAAGATTAGTTTTTGTTTTAATTAAAAATAATTAATAATTTTATTAAATATTTTTTTTATTCATTTAAAATTTGAATTGAATGCTATTTTTCTCTGTGCATGCATTTTCTTCTATTAAATATATCTTTCCTAACATATAGCTAAATCCGATGTAGCTACATGACATTTTACAATTTTCGACAATTTATTTTCAAACTCTATTCACAACACTACACTAATAGTAGATCCCTTAAGACCTATTAAAAATGGCAAATTGCTAAAAATATGAAATTTTCCCACACATGTGGCAAACTATATTGCTGGTATTTAGAATAAAGTAAAAAACAAAAACACGAAACGAAAAACAAATAAGTCATCCATAGAAAATAACAAAAACAAAATAAGAACATAAAAATAAGCAAAGACGCCAAAAATTAAATTGTGTTACAAATTTTTTGAATTGTTGACAGTTTTGAAAAAGTGAAATTTTCATGCTTGACGAGCCAATTTGGCTGAAAATGAGACACAAGTTTGCCAAGTGGAAGGGGCGGAGAGGAGATCGTCAACTGAAGAACCAAAGAACATTATTAGCTGTTAAGATCGACAAAGAGAAAATACAAATTTTCACAAACGTTTTATTCGATGTTGACAACGTTGCATTGACTATGCCCGACTGTGATCGACGGGCAATCAGTGTCATGATGATGATCAACTCAAACAGACTGGCAATATGCAACATATCTCTGTGTCTATCCCCAACAATTCGACCAACAATTCAAATGTCCGTCCGTCCGTCCGTCTGTCTTTCATTCTTTTCTTGTCTTCATAAATACCTGCACTTGTCATTTGTTGTAAGCGTCAATGGTCTGCGTCTATCTAAAGTCAGACATTCTATGGATTATTTCAGCGATTAATCATTTGGAAAAATATATATAAATTAAGCACTAAATACATTAATTCTATACCGCTTCCAGAAGATAAAATAATCAAAATAAATATTAAATAATATAAAAATAAAGAACAAAAATATAAATAAAAAATAATATAAAATCAGGCAAGTAATCAGAAGATCAAAAACTATATTCAACAATAGAGAAAATCACAGATCCATTAAGGAATTTCTAGTGGGAAAATTGTTAATCACACAGACATATATCAATTTGCCACTATCATTCAATATATCTTACCAATTTATGTGTCCTAGTCCAATAGACATGCACTTATAGAAATGGCCACCACAGTGGTTGAATGCTGATTGCATCCATTGCCATAAGTTTTGGCTCCCCCAACCCCCCTTTGCAGACCCATTGACATAATTTAGTTTTCATTTTCTTTAAGCGGTGA
>PGFW01053803.1:0-10977 GCA_003123925.1 Haematobia irritans | reverse complement strand
CGTGGAAAGCCAATCATTGTTTTGTTTGGCTGTCTTCTATGATAGCATGGGCCATTATAGGCTGCATTTTATAGTGGACAAATTGTTTTTTTTTTCATGTCTTAAGACAAAGACATGCATGCATACGTATATTCGCATATATTTTATGAAAATTCTGTACATTTTAATTTTTGCTTCATTTGCGGCAAAGCAGAAGTTCAATGGCCAATAATTAATTTTTATTTTGGTCAAAATCTTAATGAAGGACTTTTTAGAGAGCAAGAAAAACAAATGACAATTACCAAAAATAATTTTCTTTTGAATTTAATTAATTTTATTAAAATTAAAATTTAATTAATTTTATTAAAATTAAATTAATTAATTTTATTTTAAAATTGATTAATTAAGTTTTATTTAATTAAACTAATTAATTTTATTAAAATTAAATTAATTAATTTTATTAAAATTGAATTAATTAATTTTATTAAAATTAAATTAATTAATTTTATTAAAATTAAATTAATTATTTTTACTAATACTACACTAATTAATTTTTTAATTGAAATTTTTAATTAATTTTTTAATTGATACAATTGGCTTAATTAAGCCAAGTAAAGTAATGTTGCTTAAGTAAGATTTTAATCCCAACTTACGTCATGTGTTAATTTGATTAAAAATAATTGTCTCAGTTTATTTATCGAATATTCACTCACTCTCTCTCTCTCTCTCTCTTTGCGATACATAAACAATAAACAATAAATTTAAAATATGAATTTAAATTTTATTCCAATTATACCCTGCGCCACACTGTGGAACAGGGTACCCCAGCAAAAAAAATTGGAAGTTGTTCCACAGGCATTTCTTTTAAATCCCATCCCAGAATCCCCCAAAGATTTTTTTCCACTTCCAATGCAGTCCTTTTGGACAAGTGCACAAACATTTCTTCTAAAGCGCATCTTGGGATCCCCCAATGATTTTTTTTCTACTTCCGATGCAGTCCTTGTGGACAAGTATTAGAAAGAACGCAATCAGGCTATTTTAAGTGCAAATTTTGGACAATTAAATTTACAAAAAAAAAAAAATAGAAAACTAATAAAAAAAATAGAAAATTATAAAAAAGTAAAAAAAATTATTTCATCCCCGCTGGGATTTGAACCTGTGCCGTTTGACTTTGTCGCTTCCATGGAAGTTCTTTTGAGAAGGTTTTGAGAGAATTTTTAATATTATTTTTTTTTTTTTTTGATTTTTAATGGAAAAAATATATTTATACGAAAATATATGCGAAAAAAAAAATAACAAGTATATACGGCCGTAAGTTCGGCCAGGCCGAAGCTTATGACCTCCACCATGGATTGCGTAGAAACTTCTACTGAAGACTGTCATCCACAAACGAATTACTTGAGTTGCGGTAACACTTGCTGATGGCAAGGTATCTTAAAACTTCCTAATACCGTAATATATACAACATAGTCCATACGTGGTATATATTAAACTAAAAAGGCCGATTAAAATTTTGACAAACTAAAATTTTGACAACATTTTCTATAGAAGTAAAATTTGGGAAAAAAAATTTTTATAGAAATAAAATTTGGAAAAAATTTCTATAGAAATAAAATTTTGACAACATTTTCTATAGAAATACAATTTTGATAAAATTTTCTATAGAAATAAAATTTTGACAAAATTTTCTATAGAAATAAAATTTTGACAAAATTTTGTTTTAGAAATTAAAATTTTGACAAAATTTTCATATAGAAATAAAATTTTGACAAAATTTTCTATAGAAATAACATTTTGACAATGTTTTCTATAAAAATAAAATTTTAGTAGATTATTTTTGGCTCGAGTGGCAACCATGATTATGAACCGATATGGACCAATTTTTGTATGTTGGGGATCTGCTATATATAACTATAGACCGATACGGACCAATTTTGGCATGGTTATTAGCGGCCTTATACTAACACCACATTGCAAATTTCAACCGGATCGGATGAATTTTGCTCCTCCAAGAGGCTCCGGAGATCAAATCTGGGGAACGGTTTATATGGGGGCTATATATAATTAATGACCCGATATGGACCAATTCTTGCGTGTTTCTTAGAGACCACATTCTAACACCATGTTCCAAATTTCAACTAGATCGGATGAATTTTGCTCCTACAAGAGGCTCCGGAGGACAAATCTGGCGATCGATTTATATGGGGGCTATATATAATTATGGACCGATGTGGACCAATTTTTGCATGGTCATTAGTAACATATACCAACACCATGTACCAAATTTCAGCCGGATCGGATGAAATTTGCTTCCCTTAGAGGCTCCGCAAGCCAAATCGGGGGATCGGTTTATATGGGGGCTAGATATAATTATGGGTCGATGTGGACCAATTTTTGCATGGTCATTAGAGAACATATTAACAACACCATGTACAAAAATTCAGCGGATTCGATGAAATTTGCTTCTCCTTAGGTTTTCGGAATGCCAAATCGGGGATCGGTTTATATGGGGGCTATATATAATTATTTGCGACGAGTTGAACCATTTTGCTCATTGTTTAGAGACCATATACTAACACCATGTACCAAATTTCAGCCGGATCGGATGAAATTTGCTTCTCTTAGAGGTTCCGCAAGCCAAATCGGGGGATCGGTTTATATGGGGGCTATATGTAATTATGGACCGATATGGACCAATTTTTGCATGGTTGTTAGAGACCATATACTAACACCATGTACCAAATTTCAGCCGGATCGGATGAAATTTGCTTCATCTTTAGAGCAATCGCAAGCCAAATTCGGGGGTCCGTTTATATGGGGGCTATACGTAAAAGTGGACCGATATGGACCAATTTTTGCGTGGTTGTTAGAGACCATATAGTAACACCATGTACCAAATTTCAGCCGGATCGGATGAAATTTGCTTCTCTTAGAGCAATCGCAAGCCAAATTTGGGGGTCCGTTTATATGGGGGCTATACGTAAAAGTGGACCGATATGGACCAATTTTGCATGGTTATTAGAGACCATATCAGTAAAACAACCATGTACCCAATTTCAGCCGGATCGGATGAAATTTGCTTCTATTTAAGCAATCGCAAGCCAAATTTGGGGGTCCGTTTATATGGGGGCTATATGTAATTATGGACCGATATGGACCAATTTTTGCGTGGTTGTTAGAGACCATATAGTAACACCATGTACCCAATTTCAGCCGGATCGGATGAAATTTGCTTCTCTTAGAGCAATCGCAAGCCAAATTTGGGGGTCCGTTTATATGGGGGCTATACGTAAAAGTGGACCGATATGGACCAATTTTTATTGCATAGGTTATTTAGACGACCATTATAGTAACACCATGTACCCGAATTTCAGCCGGATCGGATAAATCTTGCTTCTCTTAGAGCAATCGCAAAGACCAAATTTGGGGGTCCGTTTATATTGGGGGCTGATGCGTAAAAGTGGAACCGATATGGCCATTTGCAATACCATCCGACCTACATCAATAGACAACTACTTGTGTCAAGTTTCAAGTCGGATAGCTTGTTTCGCATTCGGAGTTAGCGTGATTTCAAACAGACGGACGGACGGGACGGACATGCTCAGATCGAACTAGGAAATTTCACCCGACCCACGAATATATATTACTTTATAGGGGTCTTTAGAGAATATTTCGATGTATTACAAAACGGGAATGGGACAAAGTTAATATACCCCATACTATGTGTGGAGGATATATAAAACGATGCCATAACATAAAAAAAAAATAAATTTTTTTAGAACAATTTTTGATAAAAAAAAATTGCGCTTGGTGAGATTTGAACCTGCGTTTATTATTTTTTCCTTCAATACTAATAAATACATCTCGAGAAGCACTTAGAATGTTATTGCTTGCGTGTTCGTTTTACGATTCATATTACAAAACATTTGAATTTGGACCTTTTCGACGCTTTATCCCAGAAAAAAAATTTGGAATTTCTTTCTAAAGGCCACAAACTTAACAGCACTTCCAAAAGTGTTCTCCCAAAGATGTTCCCTTAGGTTTAGACTTGTACAGGAAGTTCCTTTTTAGTCAATTTTTTATACCATCCATCATAGGATGGGGTATATTAAACTTTGTCATTCCGTTTGTAACACATCGAAATATTGCTCTTAAGACCCCATAAAGTATATACTATTCTGGGTCGTTGGTGGAAATCTGAGTCGATGCTGAAGCTATGTTCCGTCCGTCCGTCCGTCTGTTGAAATCACGCTAACTCGGGGAGAAACAAGCCTATCGACTTTGAAACTTGGCACAAAGTAGTTGTTATCGATCGGTAGGTCGGATGGTATGAAAATGGGCCATATCGGTCCACTTTTACGTTATAGCCCCATATAAAGGGACCCTCAGATTTGCTTGTGGAGACTTAACAGTAAGCATATTTCATCCGATCCGGACTGAAATTTTGGTATATTGGTGTTGGTATAATGGTCTCTAAACAAACACGCAAAAATTGGTCGACATCGGTTCCATTAATTTTATTATAGCCCCCATATAAACCGATCCCCCAGATTTGGCTTGCGGAGGCCTAAAGAGAAGCAAATTGTCGATCGATCCGGCCTTGAATTTGGTACATGGTGTGTTGGTATATTGGTTTCAAACAAGCGTTGCAATATAATTGGTTCACATTCGGTCCATAATTATATTTATAGCCCCATATAAACCGATCCCCAGATTGGCTTGCGCAGCCTCAAAGAGAAGAAAATTTCACTCCGTATCGGCTGAAATTTGGTACATGATGTTGGTATATGGTCTCTAACAACCATGCAAAAATTGGTCCATATCGGTCCTTAATTATATATAGCCCCCATATAAACCGATCCCCAGATTTGGCTTGTGGAGCCTCTAAGAGAAGTATATTTCATCCGATCCGGCTGAAATTTGGTACATGGTGTTGGTATATGGTCTCTAACAATCATGCAAAAATTGGTCCACATCGGTCCATAATTATATATAGCCCCCATATAACCCGATCCCCAGATTGGCTTGCGGAAGCCTCAAAGAGAAGCAAATTTCATCCGATACCGGCGAAATTTGGTACACACTATTGGTAATATGGTCTCTAACACACCCATGCAAAAATTGGTCCACATCGGTCCATAATTATATATAGCCCCCATATAAACCGATCCCCAGATTTGGCTTGCGGAGCCTCACAAGAGAAGCAAATTTCATCCGATCCGGCCTTGACATTTTGGTACACGATATTGGTATATTCGGTCTCTAACAACCGTGTGCAAAAATTTGGTCCACATCGGCATAAATTATATATAGCCCCATATAAAACGTTCTCCAGATTTTGACCTCCGGAGCTCTTGGAGACGTGATATGGCACTTAGGCAAAGTTATAGTAGTTGAATAGAAAGAGTACACTGAGCAAAAAACAAAAACACAAACGTTTGAACAAAATTGTTATGAAGATATTAAAAAAAAAACATTAAAATACATTTCCTTAAAGTTTCGAAGTTACGTTATATTTTTGTTTTATTTTTTTTTATAATTTTTTTTCATTTTTTCTAACGTGTACTAATACCTTAGCAATTTTATGCCATGGTAGGAAAAGGACTTGGTTTGAATGCACATTGAAATGCAGTAGCTTAATTAGAGAGGTCTTTTCTACAGTTGCTACTGCATTACATCACATGATGACGACGACGACGACGATGATGATGATGGGGCTTATGGTGAGTTTTCCATTATTCCTGGCACCATTCTGGATGTTGGCTGCCTAATTGATGTTGGTCATTCAGTTTGTCCTTACTTCACTTGGCTTTGTTTAACTTGATTTACATCTTTAAATGATTTCAATTAAACGAGCACTGACTCACATTTTGAACATTTTCTCTTCGCATGCAAGAATCTATAAAGCATCTGGCACAGTTGATAATTCTGATGAATAATAATAATGAAAAAATCCATGTTAACTGAAGCACTTAGGAAATAATTTATAAATAGGTTTCTTTAAGTTAAGTGATAGTCAAATGCGATCCACGATGAATTGTCATAGAGATCTACTACAAAGCATATTTAAGTAGCATGCATATCATATTAGAGGTGATGATGCCAAAAAAATTTTGTCAACATTTTATTTCGATAGAAAATGTTTGTCGATATTTTATTTCTATAGAAAATTTTGTCAAAATCTTATTTCGATAGAAAATTTTGTCGAGATTTTATTTCTATAGAAAAGATTTTCAAAATGTTTTATATGTAAGAAAAATTTTTGTCAAATTTATTTCCAATCAAAATTTTGTTCAAATTTTCTTTCCATCGGAAATTTTTTTCAAAATTTTATGTCAATAATAATTTGAAAATGTTATTCTATGGAAAATTTCGTCAAAATTTTATTTCTATCGAAAATTTTTTCAAAATTTTGTTTCTATAGAAAATTTTGTCACATTTTTATTCATATAGTAAATTTTGTTAAAATTTTATTTCCATAAAAAATTTTGTCAAAATTTTATTTCCATAGAATATTTTGTCAAATTTTAATTTCTATAAAATTTTTAAAAATTTTGTAAAATTTTGTCAAGAGTTTATTTCTAATGGAAAATTTTGGCAAGCATTTTATTTCTATAGAAAATTTTGTCAAACTTTTATTTCGATAGAAAATTTTGTCCGAGATTTTATTTTCTATATAAAAATTGTTTTTTAAAATGTTTATAATGTATAGAAAATTTTGTCAAAATATTCTATGTCAATAGAAAATTTTGTCAAATATGTTATTTCTAATGATTTTGTCGAAAATTTTATTTTCCAATAAAAATTTTGTCAAAAGATTTTGTTTCTATAGAAAAATTTTTCACATTTTTATTTCACAATAAGAATATTTTGTCAAAATTTTATTTCCATAGAACATTTTGTCAAAATTTTATTTCTATAGAAAATTTTGTCAAATTTTATTTCCATCGGAAATTTTGGCAACATTTTATTTCAATAGAAAATCTTGTGAAAATTTTATTTCGATAGAAAATTTTGTCGAGATTTTATTTCTATAGAAAAGTTTTTTCGCAAATGTTTTATATGTATAAGAAAAATTTTGTCAAAAATTTTTATTTCAATAGAAAATTTTGTCAAAATTTATTTCAATAGAAAAATTTGTCAAAAATTTAATTTCAATAGAAAATTTTGTCCAAAAAATTTTATTTCTATGGAAAATTTTGGCAACATTTTTATTTCTATACGAAATTTTGTTGCGAGATTTATTTCAATAGAAAAAATTTGTCGAGATTTTTATTTCTATAGAAAAGTTTTTCCAAATTTTTATATGTATAGAGAAAAAAAAAAAAAAAAAAAAAATTTTGTCAATTTTATTTCCATCGAAAATTTTGTCAAAAATTTTATTTCCATCGGAAATTTTGTCAAAATTTTATGTCAATGAAGAAAATTTTGATCAATGTTATTTCTATGGAAATTTTGTCAAACATTTTTATTTCCCATAGAAAATTTTGTTTCTATAGAAAAATTTCTTCACATTTTTATTTATATAGTAAATTTTGTTAAAATTTATTTCCATAGAAAATTTTATGCAAACCATTTTATTTGTATAGAATTTTGTTCCAAAATTTTTATTTCTATAAAAAAACTTTGTCAATATTTTACTTCTAATAGAAAATTTTGTCAAAATTTTATGTTCCATTGAAATTTTTGGTCATAATTTTATTTCTATAAAAAATTTTGTCAAAATTTTAATTTTCTATAGAAAATTTTGTCAAACTTTTATTTCCATAGAAAATTTTGTCAAAATATTATTTATATCGAAAATTTCGGCAACATTTTATTTCTATAGAAAATTTTGGCAACATTTTATTTCTATAGAAAATTTTGTCGAGATTTTATTTCTATAGAAGAGTTTTTCAAATGTTTATATGTATAGAAAATTTTTGTCAAAATTTTATGTCAATAGAAAATTTTGTCAAAATTTTATTTCCATCGGAAATTTTGTCAAGATGTTATATGTCAATTGAAATTTTGTCAAAATGTTATTTCTATGGAAAATTTTGTCAAAATTTTGTTTCTATAGAAAATTTTTTCACATTTTTAGTTATATAGTAAATTTTGTTAAAATTTTATTTCCGATAGAAAATTTTTACAAAAATTTTACTCATCGAATTTTAATCTAATTGGAAATTTTGCAACATTTTAGTTTCATATAGAAATTTTGTCGAGAAATTGTTTTTCTATAGAAAGAGTTTTCAAATGTTTATTATATATAAAAAATTTTGTCAAATTTTAATTTCCATCGAATTTTTATAAAAATTTTTATCAATATGAAAATTTTTTCATAAATGTTATTTCTATGAAATTTTGTCAAAAGTTTATTTCTATCGAAAATGTATGTCAAAATTTTGTTTTACATTTTTTATTTATATATAAATTTTTTTGTTAAAAATTTTATTTTCTAATCTGGAAATTTTGTCAAATTTTTATTTCAGATAGAAAATATTTGTTTAAAATTTATTGGCCAATCGGAATTTGTCAACATATTATTTTCAATAGAAATTTTGTCAAATTTTATTGTTATGAAATTTTTGTCAACATTTTAATTATCATTACGTTTTTGTTTTGTATTGTATGTTTTTTTTTTCTTTTATCATTGCTGTTGTTTTTTGATTTAGCTTAAACCATGCATGACTAAAATACAAGTGTAGTTACCAACAGGGAAATATAATGTTTTTTCAATTTTAATTTTGGCACCCTATAGACTGCCAACTGGTTGGATGGACGGCAACGTTTCGGAATTACCACATATCCTCATAGCCATCGCTCCTACTTGGCAGGCACAAGGAACTATTATACCAATTATCAGAATAAATTCAGGCAGTTCAGTAAACCCAACAATGAAGCGCACACTTGAACCTTCCCGAAAAAAAGTTTTTTGCATGATAGCCGGCTTATGGGCGCGGAAATTAAATTCGTAAGCTAAACATATCTCTTTAATTTTTTATAGAAAAATTTTTGTCAGAAATTTTATTTCTATAGAAAATTTTGTCCGGAAATTTTATTTCTATAGAAAATTTTTGTCGAATTTTATATTCTATAGAAAGTTTGACGAAATTTTATTTCCAAAATAGAAAATTGTTGTCAATTTGTGATTTTTAGAAAATCTGTCACATACTTTTATTTCCATAGAAAATTTGACGAAATTTTATTTCATAGAAAATTATTGTCAATATTTGATTTCTTATAGAAAATCTTGTCAACATTTTATTTCATAAGAAATAAAAATTAATGAAAATTTTACTTTTATAGAAAATTTTTCAAAATTTTATTTCTATAGAAATTTTTTTCGAAATTTTATTTCTATAGAAAATTTTTTCAAATTTTTGATTGTGTATAGCAAAAATTTTGTCGAAATTTTATTCATAGAAAAATTTGGCAAAATTTTTGCAGCATAGAAAAAGTTTGGCGAAAATTTTATTTGCGCATAGAAAATTTTGTTCAACATTTTATTTCCAATTGAAAATTTTATGCAAAATTTAATTTTTATGAGAAAATTTTGTCAAAATTTTTATTTGTATAGAAATTTTTTTCGAAATTTATTTCTAGTATGAAAATTTTGTCAACATTTTTGTGTCTATAGAAAAAAAATTTTTTTCAAATTTATGTCATATTGTTAAAAATTTGTTAAAATTTTATTTTTAAATAGTAAATTTTGTCGAAAAATTTTATTTCTATTAAAAATTTTTGGCCAGACGATTTTAACTTTTATAGAAAATTTTGTCAAGAAATGTATTTCTAATAAAAATTTTTCAAATTTTTATTGTATAGAACATTTATGTCAAAATTTTATTTCTATAGAAAATTTTGTCAAAATTTTATTCCCGTAGAAAATTGTGTCAAAAATTTATATCTATAGAATATTTTGTCAACATTTTACTTCTTTAGAAAATTTTGTCAAAATTTTATTCCGCGTAGAAAATTGTGTCCAAAATTTTACTTTTATAGAAAATTTTTTCAAAATTTAATTTTTCTATTAGAAATTTTTTTCGAATTTTATTTGCTATAAGATTTTTTTTTTTCAAATTTTTATGTGTATAGAAAAAATGTTGTCGAAATTTTATTTCCAATAAGAAAATTTTGACAGAAATTTTTAATTTCCATAGAAAATTGTGTCAATATTTTATTTCTATAGAAAATCTTGTCAACATTTTATTTCAATAGAAATTTTATCAAAATTTTTATTTTTATAGAAAATTTTATCAAAATTTTATTTTAATATGAATTTTTTTTTCCTAAAATTTTATTTCTATAGAAAATTTTGTTCAAACATATTGTCTCTATAGAGAAATTTTGTCCAACATTTTGTCTTCTATAGAAAAATTTTTTTTTTTTTTTTTTTTTTCAAATTTTTATTCATATAAGTAAAATTCTGTTAAAATTTTATTTTTAATAATAAATTTTTGTCGAAAATTTTATTTCTATTATAATTTGAGGTCAAGCATTTTAATTTTATAGAAATTTTTTTCAAAATTTTTTATGTGTAATAATAGAAAAATGTTGTCCAAAATTTTATTTTCTATTGAAATTCTGTCAAAATTTTATTGCCCTATGGAAAAAATTCTTAAAATTGTGTTTTTATAAACAATTTGCTCAAATTTTAAATTTCCTAAATAGAAAAAGTTTGTCAAAATTTTTATATGCTATAGAAAATTTTGCCAAAAAAATTTATGTCTATAGAATATTTTGTCAACATTTTACTTCTTTAGAAAATTTTGTCAAAATTTTATTCCCGTAGAAAATTGTGTCAAAATTTTATGTCCATAGTAACTGTTATAAAAATTTTATTTCTATAGAAAATTTTGTAAAAGTTTTATTCTTAGAGAAAATTTTGTAAAAATTGTATTCTTAGAGAAAATTTAGTAAAAATTTTATTTCTATAGAAAATGTTACTTCAAAATTATTAAATATTGAATGAAATAATGAATGATGTAATGAACATCGTTAATGAAAAAATAA
>PGFW01053784.1:15999-29259 GCA_003123925.1 Haematobia irritans | reverse complement strand
GGTACCTTATTAGTCTTGGGGATAACCGCAGTTGCTATTTAAGACAATTAAGGGTACATGTCTATGCCGCTCACAAAAAATCGCTTCGTAACATATACTCCAACTTTTTGCCTTCAAGCATATACATTTTGGGTATTGCCCAACATTTTTATGTTTTAATCTCTTCCGATATATTTTTATAGTTTGAAGCATATTTTGGTTAAATAATGTTTTGGTAGTCTTAAGTCAAACTTTTGTATTTTTGCATCCAATTCATAATTTGTTTCCAAACATATGTTTTATGTGCTATATAATATGTTTGGAAGCATTTTGCACCCAACAATTATTATTCTGCTTAAAATATTCCCAAACCATTATGTTGCTCAAATCTTTATTTATTTTTCTATTGTCATTATATTTACTCATAATGACTTATGAAATAAACAGGTAATTACGGTGCTAACAACATAGGTTTTCGCCTGAATGCTTCAAATTTGTCTGCCACATTGTATATTCCCCACATCTTTCTACTGAGATTTTTTCTGTAATGAAGAATCTAATTGTTTTCCACAAATGCTATGATTACTAATTCTGTAAGGGTGATATAGTCGGCACCGCCCGACTTTCTACTTACCCTACTTGTTTATAATAATTATAACCATAATAAATTATAAACATCAATGACGACAGATATTAGGGTATTAATTATTGCCTCTTTGCTATGCGTTTAAAATTCCTATTCCACTGTATATTCTGTAGGATTTTCGAATAAACACGAAAAGTAGAATTTGACTATTAACACGTATATACAGTAGTAAGTTCGGCCGGCCCGCACGGAAGACCAGAATCCTAAATACACCACATGAGGTCGATAGGGTACATATTTTCTTGAAACTTTAGTCGTGGCGGGAGGGGCTTACTTTGACTTAATATATAGAATTTCAGGGGGATTTGAGGTGTAGAGTTTCTCCATAGCAGATATGTCAACCAGATACGGCTTCCGAATATAGTATTTATAAGATTAGTTACACATTAAGTAGCAGATTTGGATTTAATTTGAGACAATTGTGTTTGAAGTTTAAGAAAACTTAAAATAGTCGATAATATTGATGAATAGAATGATTACGAGGAGTAAATAATGTGAATTGTTTTTATTTTAGTTTCTGGCAATTTTGTGATCGTGTGCTATATCGACCCTTACCAAGACGAGGGTAAAATAAATGCCGATAAGATTTTTGAGGGTTGAGAGGGATACTTTCGGCATTTCGATTGAGAAACATTGTTTCTAGAAGTCTGGAGGGAGGTAAATGGAAAGGATGGGGGTAACCAGAACATGCTGATACACACGTATTCGGGCTGAACTTATTTGTGAGTTATAGATACCTTAGGTTCAATTTTCAGGTCAGAGTGGATGAAGAACTGACATGCAGGTACGCCAAGAAATAAATTTTGAAGAGAGGTGTATGTATCGAGGTGTGATCCGATGGGACGATGGGGATGCGAGTAGCTCTACCATTGTTTAGACACGCCTGTTTAGTGGCCCGTCAGATATGTCGTAGTTTAGGGTTTCATGAAGAATTGGATAAATGACTTACGAGATTTTAGTAGGCCAAAGAAGATAGTGGTCGAGGGGTTCAGAGTCTATTTTATCAGGGTGATGGGGGTTGTTAGCGCGAAGCTTTTGTTACAATAAGCACTATTTTGCGACCTCTTTTGATGGTCCGTCAATCTCATATTTGCGGCAAATTTGATAATGAAACTACGATTTTAGAAGCGCAAGACGTTAAGTTAGGGAGATTTCGTGGTTATTATGGGGCTAGCTGACAAATGTTGGAAAGTTTTTTTTTGTTTTTTTTTTTTGGCGGACACACCTAACCGTCATCAAAGGAAATCGTTTCTGTATACGATACGTAGTATACTTCCTCTAAACAGTATTTGCTCAAAGATATCATTTTGTTGGTTATTGCTAACATTGTATATGTTTGATCTCTACCTGGCATTGGGTGGGTGAGGTGTTGTGATGAGAGGGCGGAGTATAGTTGGGGTCTAAAATCGAAGTATGAGGTGTTTGGTAGTTAAGTTCCACAACAGTTTTGTCATTTTTGCGGGCCAGGAATTCGTATTAATGTTGTCTTCGAAACACTATATTGTTATTATTGTGACCATAAGGTATGTTTGGAATCTTTTGCACCAAAGATGTATTATAGTGCTTAAAAAAAATTCTCCAATCGGATATTGTGCTCAATATGTAGTTTATTATTATGTATATATTTTAATATAATGAATTATTTGTAAATATTAACATGGTAATGATATACACAAAAAAATAAGGTACTGAATTTGTACATAGTATGTTACATTTGAAGGAATTTATGATCTTTTCCAGTGGAATGTAGATGTAGTTTTGTCTATTGTATGGTTAGAGATAGCTTGTTATTATTATAGTAATTTTAGGTGATGGTGCATGGTGGTTTGCTTCCATAAAATAGTGAAACTGTGGTACGATCGGGGAAATATCCAAAATTATTACCGGTTTGTCTCTTGCATGATAGAACCAAAATAGGGTTAGCTTGTGCGAGTGAGGTTGGGTGGACGGATTAGAGGGGGGGAGGTGGCAAACCAGGAAAAAATCAATCAGGTAAGTTTTTGAAGCGAACAGCGTGGCTTTTGCTGTGTTTGGTTTTTTCAGTTCAGTTGGTCGCCGTCGGGATTGCAAGATGTATTTTATGTGAAGAAAGGCTTGACCCGAAAGATAAAGCAGATTTTATTAATTAAGTGAAGACATGGTGCTAGTATTTTGATTATCAGTAAATTTTTAAAATGTTGTTTACTCGCGGTTTTTTAGTTGCCGGTGTGGTGTTGAATAGGAATTATTCTGACATTGTTGATCGCAATACGAATTAGGGAGAATTCGAGAAGAAGAAAAAGAGAGATATAATTTATGCTTATGATATTTTTATATATTATGTAAATTCATTATTTCTCTAATGTCAAAATGATAGTGTATAGCTAATTGTATAGAAATTCAAATTTTCATTTAGATGATTGGTGTATCATTCGTAGTAATGAAAACTGTGATTTTTTATTTATAACTTTTTCATTATATTTGATATTCCGTGTTGTTGGAAAGTTTTTGGGATCACCGATATTCATTACCGATAATATGTATATTTTTTGTGGTGTATGGTTTGCTATGCAATAGTAGGTTCGACAGAGATGTCACGAATTTGTGTTTTCTGCCAATATATTTCGCTGACATTTTTCACCTTCACGAAGGATGGTTTTTTATGTTCTTTAGCACTTTTTCAGTGAATACAGAACATTGTTAGGAATTATCATTTTTATTGATTTTTTATTTAATTTTACTTGGTTGGCTGGCGGGGATCTACGCGGACAACAGTTTGTAAGGTCAAAGGAGGATAGTAGCTGATTAATTGCCAGGAAACATGTAAAATTATTTTTAATAACGAAGCATAACCCAAGACTTAATGTTATCATATTGCGTCCTGGTGGTGGAATAGTGCGTTCGAAGTGCGTGATGAAAAGGCGGACTGCTAGTGTTTTATTGGCTTCGTGATTTATTAAAGTGGAAGTAGCTATCGTTTTGCTGCACTATTATAGTTTACACTGTTTGTTGTCCCAAACAGTAATTGTGTGGCGTAGTGACATATTGAACTGATATCCTATTCGCGCAACGGGTTGATGTTAGTTCTATGAAATGTATATGTTGCACTCAGAAATATTTTGTGTTTAGAAATTGTGTTGCCAAAGTGATGAATGGGTTTATAGGCAACAGGGGTGGTGAGTATGGATGAAGCAGCGTGTTTTTTCATCGTGTTTGTGGTCCCAAAATGTCCTAGATTTCAAGTTTTAGAAATGGATAGTTAATAAGTTTGCATGATGCCCAGAAGTAAATCATAGGAGATCGTCTATATGGGGTATACCAAAGATGACGATAAGCACTGTGTGTGTGCGGGGGTGCTGCTGGGGTTTTTTTTATCGGGTCTGGGGGGAGATAGGGTCGGTGAGGTTCGACTTGCGAGGGATGGAAAGTCGAATGAGTAGTGGTGTATAGAGTTCGTAGGCACATGGGTAGGGAGGGAATTATTGGGAGATGGGGTTGGCTTATGTGTTGGTGGCTTATACATGAAATTTGTCGCGCGTGGTGCTGCAGGTACTCGCGAGTTTGTCGGTAGCGTAGGATATCTCTAGGATTGGGCGAGGGATTTTAGCAATTGGAACTTGGTTGAAGCTACAGTTGTTAGAATGCAAGAGGTAGAATCGGGGATTGCTGTAGTTATGGGGCTGGTGCTCAGAGGACAATGGGTCGGACTAGACCTCACTGTTTGATGAGCGATGTCTTCTTGATGGTGGGGTGGTATTAAATAGTTCAGAGTGATTTTTCAGATTCATGGTACATCGTGTGTAAATGATCAGTTTGAAAGCAGAGAGTGTAATGGTGAGATTCGTCTATGTATGGGGACTTATATAAAACATGGGTCCGATAGCGACCATTTTCGACACCTTTTTAGTGTCTTAATACCTCTAGATTTCCAATTTCAGGCGATGCGTTTATTTGGGACTATATGAAAACTTGGACGATATAGCCCATTTCAACTTGATGGCGCGAACAAAAATAACCTGTGCAATTCAGGAAGGTGGTGTAGGTGATTACAACAGACAGAGGATATGCTTGTACCGTCTTGATGTTTCTCCTGATCAAGAATATCTTTAGTAATTAGTCGGAATCGATATTTCGATGTGTTAGAGAGAATGAAACCCGTCACACTTCTATGGTGGTGAAAACTGGTGAAAAAAACTGAAATTCAAATAAATTAATGTAGGACTTAGGGATTATGTGTGAAACTAATACATTTGATACAATTCCACAAAAACAAAATCCGTATTGACTCTTGTAGTGAAATGCGAAATGGATAAGAAATAATGGGAAACAGAAGAAAAGCCGAACAAACACAATAACAACAACAAGTGAACTTCGAAATCGAAATAAATTGTAGTAGAAAAGAAAACGTTTCATAAACACTACGTGGCCATACCACTAAAGTCAGAACTTTATGAGCTGATGGCTCCACAAGTCATGACCCATCCAGAGAAAGTTGGGCTTGGGCGACAAAACAAATAGTACAACTTAAGAACTTAAGTACCATTCTAGGATGACGACAACAACAACAGCTCACGCACACACTCACATACGCATCGATTGTGTTGCCTATAGGGGAAAATCCCGGAAATGGAAAGACAAGCCCAACCAGTTATGATGGAATCAACAGCATAAGAGGGCAGCAGTAGCAACAACAACAACGGACAGTTAATTATTTGTCCAAGAAAAGCCCCATTCATAGCTGCTGGTGAATACATAAGCCAAGACAAACTAAAAGCAAATGCAAAGTGTTTGCTGCTATCCGAACTTTTTTCGAAGCAATAAAAATGGAGCAGGAGAGAAGATATTAGTAATTGGAAATATTGAACAATGAGGTTAACTAAAGCCAATATAGCTTTATTATAGTTCGTTGTTTTAGTTAAAATTTTAGTGAATTGAACTAAAACGGAAATTCTGGTATACACAAACAAATATATACGCCCAAAAGTTCTGCCGTGCCGAGTCTTAAAGACTAGAGTCGATGCATTTTACAGCATGTGAAAACAAACAATAAAAATCAAAAATAAATAGGGGAGAACTAAATCCCTTTTTAATTTTTTGACTATTACCCCAATTCAAAATATTCCCTGGGGAATGCGTTCCCTGGGAATTGATTTTCCCCGGTAATAAAATCCTCCTATTTTAAATACTCGTAGTAAGGGAATGGAATAACTAGGTACAAATAATTTCGAGCATTCGAAATGAGCTGTTTTGTTTCAGCTGTTTTATTTTAGCAAATATTTCCATACAAATTTTAAACTGAAATGTATTGAATTGACGTAAAAGTTCATTTAAAGAGAAAATGTGAACAAAATGTTTAATGCAGTGGTTATGGTAATACCTGAGGAAGAGGCGCATCGTAGACGGTCAAAAAAATAGAAATGAGAAAGCTTCGCGATGCCATCAATCTACTTGAGTTGCCTGAGACTTTGTAATACATACTTGTACCTGGAGCGGTTGTTACTTATGGCCTGTTCCTGTATATCGAACGAAAGCTTTCTTTCGTATTCCAAACGAAAGAAAATTGATTTTTGTTCTTTTATTTCGAAAGGCAAGTCACTTCATATTTTGTTGTCGAGTAATAAACGAACATATACAATAAGTGTCAAGAAAAAAGTAAAAGAATTGTTAACATTTGAATGAATTCTCAGGCCAAAAATTTAAAAATACTCATTTTTAATAATCAATGTATTCTCATACAAACGAATCGAACTTTCAAAAATAGAAAAACCCAAATTCATTCGAATTCGAGCGACTGCCTTTCTTTCGAACTGGTTTTCGTTCGATATACAGGAACAGGCCATTAGTTAATGCTTTCCTTTTGAAGGTTTCTCAAATATTGTAGGGTAAATAAGCCGGCCTTAAAATTCTGTTGGACGTGTTAGCAGCCCAAATTCCTCCTCAACGCAAGTCATTTGGATTATCCCCATTAGTAAAATTAAGTGTTGCTCTGCGCTTTCTTGCGAAGGGTTGCTACAAACGGCACGACGAGAGCAGGAAATATCGAGACGTATACGTGGCTCAGTGTAGCCTAAGCAAAGTTTTTAAAGAAGTCTTAAACATATTTGAAGAACACCTATGTCCAGAGTGGATAAAATTCATCAAAACGGAAAAAGAAAAACAGAAAATTGCATTAGCTTCTTACGTCAAGCATGGAATTCCTAGCGTAATAGGATGTGTTGCGGGACGCATGACCGCATTATTGATCCTTCAAGGAAAATTTGTAAAGCCTTTATTTTCAAATTTAAAAGAATTTTTAAAATTTGTACAGATCTGTGACCATGAGATGAGGACTCGGTAGTGGAATGCATGCAAAATTTTATTTTGTCAAAATTTTATTTCTATAGAAAATTTTGTCAAACTTAATTATAATACGTATTTACTTGGCCATTTAATGTTTAATATAAACCACGTATGGACTACTGTATATATTAGGTATTAGGAAGTTGTTAAGATCGGCAAAAGTTACCGCAACAGCAAGTAAATCGATTGTGGATGACAGTCTTCAGTAGAAGTTTCTACGCCCAATCCATGGTAGGGTACATAAGCTTCGCGCCTGGCCGAACTTACGGCGCGTACTATACTTGTTCAAGTTCAATTAGTATAAATATTCAGGAAAAAATTTCAGTTAGCTTTTCGCTTTCCAAATCCGAATGGCCGGGCCTCACGCTTTGACACCTGCCCACGATTTTGTACAGTTTGTCCACCTTCTTCGCCGCAGAAGGCCAGTTTGCCCTTGAACTGCTGCTCTGTCCTTAGCAGTTTTTTGGCGTCTCTTTAGGTTCCGCTTGACAATAGCCCAGATTCTCAATGGGCGGAGCTTGGCGTGTTGGAGGGTTCTTGTCCTGGAACCACCTGCACGTTGTTGGCGGAGTACCACTCCATGGCCTTTTTACGTAATGCAAGATGCCAAATCCGCCAAAAAACAAGTATGGAACCAACCGTGTTTCTTCAGGAAAGCAGCAGACGTTTATTCAAACACTCTTTCACGTAAATTTGCGTTGGACAGTCCCGGAAGCATGATAAATTCTGCTTTTCAGCCACAGGTACAGATGGCTTGTCAAACCAAATATTTCTTGTGAACTTTGACAGTTTATGTGCTTGAAAATATCTGCTACCTTTCCCCTTCCTTTTGCCGTATAAAACTCCTTCCGGAAGCTGCTTGTAGTCGCTTTGCGTAGGTTTCGTCGTCCATATACCAACGCAGTCAAACTTCGTCAGCATCGTCGTACAGCCTCCGGGTTCGCGCTTTTGCCGTACTATTTGTTTATCATTGCGATTTGGAGTCGACTACCTTCTTTGTAAGGTCGATAGTCCGCTCGTTTAGCTCGATGCACGGTTGTAGACGATACACCCCAGCTTATTTGCCGCATCTCGGAGAGAGAGTTAGGGTTTCGCTTGAAACTACCGGCACTCTCTTTGTCGTCTCAGCTGCTTCCGTTTTCGATTCCCCCGATCCAATTCCTGGCTGTCGACAAACGTCCCCAAAACACTTTAATTACATTTGTATCGGTTGATTTGCAACTTTTAGCGACTTTGCCAGCTTTGCGTGCGAGTAGCTCGGTTTCGCGATGCGCGAGCAAAAATTTTGATATCGCTTGCTCTTTTGCTTGGACCGCATTTCGACAACTGAAGAGTGAATTCCAAATCAAAAATAGGAGCAACATTCTACACACACACCTTCAAAATGAGCGGTGTTCAGTTTAAATGCAAAATGAGAAGAAATACGTCAAGTTATTATTGACCAAATTTTGACCGATCACCCTTTAGTGTTCGCGATGGTAGTGCAAATGGCATATCGGAACCGCGCTTTCTTGTATGTTATAGCCCCCAAAGATTTGGTTTCGAGCTCTAAGAGACAAATTTAATCACGACGGCTAATTTGGTACTGGTGTTAGTATATGGTTTCTAAACCAACCAGCAAAAATTGGTCGATATTGTTTTTATAGATTATATATAACCCCCTATAGCCGATCCCTACACTTGGACCGTCGGAGCTCTGAATAGACAAAATTCTTCCGATCCGCGTTGAAAATTTGGTATCGTGGAATGTTATGTATACAAACAGAAAAAAATATCAACCAAAATATTTTCCAATTAAAAAGTTAATGAAGTTTGAAATTCTTTTCATTAATAAAAATAATGATTACAATTAACTTCTTTAATATTGATAGGAACACATTAAGTTCATAAGTCAAATGATTGAAATTTTAATAATTTCTTAATTACAAAAATTAATTGACACAGATAAACTTTGAATCAAATCTCGAAGACTAAGTCAGTATAAAAAAGCTGATGAAAGCATTTTTTTAAATTTTTAATTTAAATTTTTGTTTTTCAAACAATCAATATTAATCCATATAAAAATCTGAAGCCAATTCAAATGTAATTGAAAATAGTTACCTTTTTTAATTAATAAAATTAATTGAGTTTGCAATCAATCATCAATTATAATTTTTAATTAAATCAATTAAAAAATTAATTGAAATTGGAATGAAATCAATTAATTCTTTTAATCAATAATTTTTTCTATTGCAACAATTAAACTCGGATTGAATACTATCATTTCCGTGATTGAAGACATTTCAATTAAGAAAATTAATTGATCAATTTTAATTTCGTGATTGAATTCGAGAAAAATTTTTTTTTTGGTGTATGGCTCTCTCAAACAAACCATTGCAAAAATTGTCCACATCGGTCCATTAGATTATATATACGTCCCCATACTAAACGATCACCAAATCGTTGACCTCCGGAGCTCTTGCGAAGACCAAAATTCAGTCGATTCAGTTGATATTTTGCGTAAGTGGGTTACATATAGGGCCTCCAAACACCCATGCAAAAATTGGTCGACAATCCCGGCCGGGCGATCCGCCCCCTCTGCCACGCGTCGGTCAATAATTATATATAAGCCCCCATATAAAACGATCCCCAGATTTGCCCTCATGTGCTTTTTGGCAGAAGCAAAATTCATCCGATCTCGGAAACCTGAAATTTCGGACGTCGGTTGGTAGGTATATTGATATTTAACAACCATGGCCATAAGTGCGTCCATACAGTCCATAATCATATAAGCCCCATATAAAACCGCCGAGAACCATAGTATTTTGTCTTTGTACAAAACTGAGTTTTCGAGCAGAGAAAAATGTGATGCTGGCAATAAGCATTTTAAATTGTACTCCAAATGCCGCAAAACATTTTCTATTATTTAACATGCATAGAATTTGACGACCATTAAATGATCAGGACAAATCATGTACCTGACTAGAAGCCATTACGATGGCCGAAAATGTTAACATTATTTTTCGTGACCATTTGAATTTTTTAATTTATTGCAGCGAAAAGAATTTTAAAAAACATGCCCAAATATGGAATGATTACTTGATGATTGAAATAGAACCAAAATAGATATCGTATATGTGATGTTTGTTTGCACCAACATTATACAATACAAATAAACCATCTGAATTATTTATCAAAACACAACAATAAATAAAAAAAGTTAATTTTGTGTTTTCATTTCTAACATTGAGGACAATTTATTTTCTTTCTCCTATCATAATTATTTTCCCTCTTCGAATATGGGTTGCGTGGCAATCATGTCTCCCTCTGCGTGCATCAACATCCAAATATCGATATGTTGCCTTATTCGCTTTTTGCCGCCTTATATATGTAAATAAAGGTTCCCAGTGGAGCGTATTTACATCAATGCATTAATTACATTATTCAGAACGATATATTGAAAAAGGCCTTCGTACAGTAGCACCATCCCAGCCAAAAAAAGCGTCGCCAAAAAAGTACATGAAAATGCTTCTTTTTGGATCCGGAAATGCGCGCAATATTAACGCAGAAGCCGATGAATTTAACATGGGGCTTGTCAATTAGGACGGAAGGTCCTCCATTCTCAACAAGCCGTTGAAACCTGAATTCGCATCACTTCTTTTGGTGGTGATCCGCTTCAATGTTTTTGGATGCAAATTAAAAATTTCTGCCGATATCTTTTGTCAAATAATAATTTTTATTAATTTATAATTTTTTTAATGGACGCTTGCCGTTTAAAAAACGTTTGACCTCAAATATTGTGTTGTTCAACAAAATCACAATTTCTCTTTTCAGATTTGGATTTAGCATCTTATTTCGACAAGAATTTAATGATTTGCTACCCATTTTACGGCAAATTTCTTAATCTGTTTTTAAACCCATTGGAAACAACAGAAGAAACAATATCGTTCTTTCATATGTTCCGATATAAACAAAACTGTTGGTTTTCGGGCACGAATTTTTTAAAACACAATATATTTATGCAAACATATAATGTTCCTCAAACTTACAAACTAAATGTTTGGGGACATCTATGTTAATATGTTAGGATATATTATGTTTGGGGCAGAATGTTTCATAAAAATAATATGTGGTATGATACAAGCATCATATTAAATTTCACAATTTCGAGTAAAGCATCACAATATGTCTTAGATATTTTTAATTCAGCAGACGAACGAGAATAGAGAAGAGTATAGAGAGAAATAGACGATGGAAACGGGCGGGAATGGTTTGACGAAAGATCAAAAAACCACGATGGAAAGATATACAAAAATTACAAAGGGATCTGATAAAAATAACCCAAAGGGCCACTATACTCTTGTAAAGGTTGGGACAGTAAAATGAGAAAAGACGGAAATAGTGAGAAAATAAAACCAGTAAAATGTATAAAAACAACGCTTTAGTTTCCTCTCTTAATTAATAAGAAGTCCAGAGAGGAGTTGACGGACACCTTCAGATATAAAAGCTGGCATTAAGTTTTGAGTTTTTGAAGCTAAAAACAATTATAAAAGTTCAAATATAGTATAAATATTAAATGTCGTAAAATTTAAAAAAAAAAACAAGTATATACGGCCGTAAGCTTCGGCCAGGCGAAGCTTATGTACCCTCCGCATCAGGAGTTGCTTGAGAAACTTCATTCAAACACTGCCATCCACAATCGAATTGACCTAATGTGTCCTGCGGCATAACACGTGCCGATGCAAGGTATCTTAAAAACCTCCTAACACCATCTTCTAAATTGTATGTAAGTCCATACGTTTGGTATATATTAATGCAAAAAAGATCGATCATATACGCATAGTAATTCAGTCTTTGAAAAGTAGAAATAAAAATTTTAACAAAATTTTCTATAGAAATAAATTTTCACAAAATTTCTATAGATAATAAAACTTTTGACAATTTTTCTATAGAAAGAAAATCTTTTAGACAAAAATTTCTACAGAAATAAATTTCTAAAACAAATTTCTATAGAAATAACATATTGTAGTATTATTTTTGGCTTCAGTGCCAACCATGATTATGAACCCCAGAATAAAATTTGAACAAAATTTTCTATAGAATAAAAAATTTTGAACAAAATTTTCTATAGAAATAACAATTCCTGACAATGATTGAAAATTTCTATTATGAACGGAATAAAATTTTAACAAAATTTTCTCTAGAAATAAAATTTTGACAAAATTTTCATTATAGAAAAAAATCTCTGACATTGTATTGAAAATGTTTATTATGAACCGAATACAAATTTTAACACAAATCTTCGTTCAGAAATAAAATTTTGACAAAATTTTCTTTATAGAAAAAAAATAAAATTTGGGTTAGATTTATTTTCATGCTCTAGTCGGCAGACCATGATATGATCGATACTGGACCAATTTCTTGTGTGATTTGGACCAATTTTGGTTGATGCGTCGCGTAGCGAATATACTAAGCACCACGTTCCTAATTCTGACCGGATCGGATTGAAATTTTGTTTGCCTCCAAGAGGGCTCGCGAGGTCAAATCTGTGGCGACACGTTTTATCATGGGCGGCTATATATAATTATGGACCGATATGGACAAATTCTGCCACGCCGTTGTAATAGATCACTTATTTACTAACCACCATGTTCCAAATTAAACAACCGGATGCTATGAAATTTGCTTCTCTTGCGAGATCTCGCAGCAAATCTGGCGGATCCTTTATATGGGGCTATATATAATTATGAAAGCCGAAGTGGCTTGGACCAATTTTTGCATCACGCCTCTGCATGGCTTGTTAGAGACCATATACCAATATAATGTAACCAAATTTCAGGCGGATCGGTATGAAATTGCTTCTCTTTGAGCGCCTTCAGCAACCCCAAATCTGGGAGTCGGTTTATATGGCGACATATAATTACGGACCGATCGTGGACCAATTTGATGTTGTTAGAGACCATATTACCTAACAAATCATGTCCCCATAATTTCAGCCGAGATCGGATGAAATTTGCTTCTTTTTGAGGCCTCCGCAAGCCCCAAATCTGGGATCGTTATATGCGGGCTACTATATAATCTATTGGACGATGTGCGACCAATTTTCATCGATAATTTGGGAGACCATATACCACACACCATGTACCAAATTTCAATCCGGATCGGTAATGGAAAATATTGCTTTCTCTTAGAGGGTCGCACAACCAAAGTCTGGGGATCGCGTTTATATGGGGGCTATATATAATTAAGGACGATATGTACCAATTTATGCGGATAGTGTTAGAGACCATATACCAAACATCATGTACCAAATTTATCTTCTCTCTTTGTCTTGATAT
>PGFW01053781.1:9189-20452 GCA_003123925.1 Haematobia irritans | reverse complement strand
AAATATATAATTTAAAAGGAAAGATAGTTAGTTTCAAGAAAGAGGTAATTCCCATCAAGGAGTCGAAACTTTTGTAAATTGTAGTTTTAATAGGAAATTTAAGATACAAAATTTTGTTTGCTATAGAAAAATTTTTTCAAAAATTTTATTTCTATAGAAAATTTGTCAAAATATGTATTTCTATAGAAGAATTTGTCAAAAATTATTGTCTTATAGGAATATTTTGTCAAAATTTATTTCTGATAGAAAAATTTTGCAAAAATTTTTATTTCTATAGAAAATTTTTTGAGTCAAAATATTTATTTGTTATACGAAAAGTTGTTTCAAAGATTTTATTTCTATCAGACAATTTTCAAAAATTTTTTTTTTCACAGCCAATTGTTGTTGTTTTTTATTGCAAAGCTTAAAGACCAATACATTGACTAAACTACAAGTGAGGAAACACAACAGAGGAATAATGAATGTTTGTCAAATTTATTTGGGGCAAAGCCCCTATATCTGACTGCAAGATGGTTGGATGGACGCGACCGTTTTCGGAATTACCACATTCCTCATCAAGCATCCTCTATAGAAAATTTCCTCTAATATTTTATTTCTATAGAAATATTTGTCAAAAGATTTGATTTCTATAGAAAAATTTTGTCAAAAATTGTTATTTCTATAGAAAATTTGTCAAAAATTCTATTTCCTACTACGAAACAATGTCTGTCTAAAATTCTATTTCAATAGAAAAGTATTGTCAAAATCTTTTCTATAGAAAATTTTAACAAAAATGTTAATTGCCTAATAGAATATATAAAAATTTATATAAAAATTTTATACTTTATTACTAAAATTTTTAATTTATGAAATTTTTCACATTTTATTTCTATAGAGAATGTTTGTCAAATTTTATTTCTATAGAAAATTATGTCAAATTTTTTTTCTATTAGAAAATTTGTCAAAATTTTTGCATTTCAAATCTTTATGAATTTTTCAAATTTAGAAAATTTTGTCAAAATTAGATTTCAACTGTTATTTCCGTTGTAAAAGTTTTTTCAAAACATTTTTAATTTCTATACGAAAATTTTTGTCAAAATTTATTTCTATAGAAAATGTTGTGGCAAAAAACTCTATTTCTATGGAACAATGTTGGCAAAATTCTATTTCTATTAGAAAATTATTCAAATTTTATTTCTATTTTTAAGCTTGCAGTGAAATTTGGTTGGGACTCAGTTGTTGATATGTTAATGCAACAAAATGAACGCCTATTTTCAAGTTTTTTTATACAGAAATTGTTTTTCAAACAATTTTATTTCTATATAGAAAATTTGAATCAAAATTTGTTTATAGATTTTCTTAAATGTTATTTATGAAAGCTGCCAACTTTTATTTCTGAGAAAATTTAATTTTATTTCTATAGTATTTTAAATGTGCCGAAATTTTATTTCTATAGAAAATCTTATCAATAATTTTTACTTCTATAGAATGATTTTGTAAACCTTTTTTCTGAAGGTTCAAGTGGTTTCACTTTTGGATTTAGTGAAGGCAGAAATTTATTTCTAATTAATTGGTTGATAGTTTTGCAGCAAGTAGATGGATGCTGATGAGGAATATGGTTATTCCGAAAACGTCGTCCCTCACAACCATCTTGCCAGTCCTTATAGGGCTTTGCCCTAAATAATTGACAAATATTCTTTTCCTCTGTTGGTTAACTACACTTGTAGTTTTAGTTCAACACATGGTTGTAAGTATGAAAATCACAATACAATCACAATGATTTTGTAAAAATGTTATTACTATTAATTTTGGTAAAAATGTTATTCTATTTCTGTAGACAATTTTTAGCCAAAGATTTTATTTGCTATAGAATACTTGTAAAAAATTTATTAGAAATTTTTGTCAACATTTTATTTCAATAGAAAATTTTGTCTAAATTTTATTTCTATAGAAAATATTGCCAAAATTATTTTTCAGATAGAAGATTTTTCCAAAATTTTGTCAATATTTTATTTCTTTTAAAACTTTGTCAACATTTATTTCTATAGAAAATTTGTCAAAATTTTATTTCTACAGAAAATTTTTTAAAAATTTTATTTCCGTCGAACATTTTTTTCAAAAATTTTATTTCTATAGAAAATTTTGTCAAACTTTGATTTCTATAAGAAATTTGGTCAAAATTTTATTTTTATAGAAAATTTTTGTTAAAAATTTATTTGCATAGAAAATTATGGCAAAATTTTATTTCTATTTTAAGCTTCAGTGAAATTTGGTTGGGATTTGGTTGATATGTAATGCAACAAAATGAAGCGCTATTTTCCAAATTTTATTTCTACAGAAAATTTTTTCAAAAAAAAATTTTTTTTTGATTCTATAGAAAATTTGGTCAAATTTTTTTCTATGGAAAAATTTTGTCAAATATTTATTTCTTATATAGAATTTTGTCAAAATTTTTTTTCTATAGAACAATTGTGTCAAATTTTTTTTAGAAAATATTGTCAAATTTTTATAGAAAATATTGTCAAAATTTATTTCTGTAGACAAGTTTCTTTAAAAATTTCATTTCTATAGCAAATTTTGTCTAAATTTTATTTCTATAGAAAAGTTTTTTCAAAATTTCAATTTCTACAGAAATTTGTCAACATTTTTTTTCTACAGAAAATCTTGTCAACATATTATTTTTATAGAAAATATTGTCCAAATTATTTTTTCAATAGAAGATGTTTTCAAAATTGTATGTCTATAGAAAATTTTGTGAATATTTTATTTCTTTTGAAAACTTTTTCAAAACTTTATTTCTATAGAAAATTTTATCAAATTTTTATTCCATAGAAAATTTTGTCAAAACTTTATTGCAGTAAAAAATTTTGTCAAAGTTTTTATTTGTCTATGATAAGTTGGTTAAGTTGGTCAAATAGATCTACCCTTTTCAACACAGATTTTTCAATTACAAGTGAAAGTTGAGTTCCTAATTTTATTTTGGTGCCGATTTTTAAGCTTCAGTGAAATTTTGGTGGGACTAATAATCATTATGAAGCGTCGATCCACATTTGTGGCCCTTTTTCATTTGAGTTTTGGGACTCATTGTTATAAACTAAAGTGAAAATAAATGAATTTAATTAATAAAGTTGTTATTATTGTTTTTAGGAAATAAATCTCGAAATTTTGGAGATATATTTCATTTTGAATTTTGGGGATTTATGTCATGTTTTTGGGGTATAATTTCATAAAATGTTTTGGGGTTTTTTTCATAATAAAACATGTAAGGAAAGTCTAAAGTTGGGCGGGGCCGACTATAAATTTTTGATACCATATCACATCGGTCAAATGTGTTGGTGCCTATATATGAAGGTTTGTCCAAAATACATACATTTAAATATCACTCGATCTGGACAGAATTTGATAGACTTCTACAAAATCTATAGACTCAAAATTTAAGTCGGCTAATGCATTAGGGTGTAGACACAACGTTAGTAAAAAATATGGGAAACATTTAAATCTGAAGCAATTTTTATGATTTATCGCTTCGATATATATGTATTTAGAAGTTTAGGAAAATAAGAGTAATTTTTTACAATCTTTTCGACTAAGCAGTGGCGATTTTACAAGGAAAATGTTGGTATTTTGACCATTTTTGTCGAAATCAGAGAAACATATATATGGGAGCTATATCTAAATCTGAACCGATTTCAACCAAATTTGGCACACTTGACAGCACTACTAATTGTACTTCTAGTGCAAAATTTCAACCGAATTGGGGTAAAACTCTGGCTTCTGGGCCATATCGGGCGAAAGATATACTATGGGAGGCTATATCTAAATCTGAACCGATTTCTTCCAAAATCGACTAGGCTCTATTCTGAGTCAAACACATATCTTGTGCCAAATTTGAAGTCGACTGGACTAAAACTGCGACCTGGACTTTGATTACAAAAATGTGTTCACGGACAGACGGACATGGCTATATCGACTCAGGAGCCCACCCTGAGCATTTTTGCCAAAGACATCATGTGTCTATCTCGTCTCATTCTGGGTGTTGCAAACATATGCACTAACTTATAATACCCTGTTCCACAGTGTGGCGCAGGGTATAATAAGCCCCCAATTTTGGGAACTTTTTCATTTCATAGAGTTGATCTAGTAGCGATGTCCGTCATGCTAACTTCCGGACGAAACAATCTATCGACTTGAAACTTGGTACAAGTAGTTGTTATTTATGTAGGTCGGATGGAATTGTAAATCGGACCACTTTTATGTCTATACACCCTATAAACCGACTCTCCGATTGAATTTTAAAATATACTGTACCAACAGGTTGTGATAACACTCCAGCAATTTGACTTTCTGTCTTCGGAAATAAGCTGATGCCAGTGTTGCGCAAATTTTTTAAATTTTTCTGATTAAACATGTACTCTGTTTTTTTTAGTTTCTTATGGCTTGATTATCCAGTACAAAAAGAAAATAAGTCTTTTATTGTTCATAAGCATAAAGTGGCGTAAATAACGTCAACAGCTAATGCCATTATTGCACTTGTTTGGGCTTGTCCTGCATATACGAGTACTCTGTTTTCTTTTAGTTCGTCACACCTTGAATATAAAATACTCAAAGAAAACAAGCCTATTGTCAAATCAAGCAACTTCTACTCAAAGCCATTTGGTCTCTCACTAAAAGAGAACAGCTCTCTATCTTAAATGTAAATTATGCTTGATGTATGTTATTTGACAGTTCTATGTTGGTTTTTGTAAAAGGTTGTTTTGTTTTATGATTGGTTTGTTTTTGTAATAGCCTCAAATATTTGAATTATATCTCTGTGCATATGAAATGTAGGACTCTACTTACCAAAGCTGCTGCTGCCAAACGTTCACCAATAATTTTAGTACTCTCAAATGTATCATTACCAGGACCCCTTGCAATACATTCACCCTCATTTTCAGGACATGTTGATGATAGATTATCACATGGATTGCCACTCTCAGAACATTTTGGACCTTTGATGTTTGGGGACACATCACCCAAATTCGTAGAACAGAAAGCTCCTACAAATGTACCCTGGACAAAAATGAAAAACAATCACAAATATTATAACCTTTCAAATATCGTGACTTGATTGTATGTACAATAGATAGGGTCACGGCATAAAGGAAAAAAAAAAGTTGATGCGGTCACCCCCCAGTTTTGTAGCATATTCGAAGACAATTTCAGAACACCAAAACTTTTTTTCCGTGCACCCTACGACCCCCGAAATACAATTTATTGTGCTGTGTCGTCATTTGAAGTCCGATCGAAAAGAAACGCATATCGTTGTTCGTGGTTGATCAGGGGCTATATTTCGTGCATTGGTAATTTTTGACTCCGACGTCAAATTTGATTTTTAATTTTTTTATTTCGCTTCGTATACCCTTATGATGCCCATTTCTGATAACCATTATAAAGATCTTAACAAAATATGAAACTTTTGCTTTTGAAGTATTTACTTATATTCATAAACAAAAAAGTTACAGAGATTTTAAAAAGTCAATAGGTCACCCTACACACCACCAAATAGTTTTTGCTGTGTTGTCATGATGTCCGATCGAAACCACATGCACATCGTTATTCACATCTACGAAATTAATTTATAAGGCATTTAGAACACAAAACCTGTTTATCTGTAAATTTCTAACGGTACCTTTGTATACATACTCGTTGTTTGCACTACGGCATTTTCTGCGTTATGCAAAGTGCATGTGTTTTTGCTAGAACAATTTGAGAGCCTACTGTTTTAAAATTCTTACAATCACTTTCGCTACATGATTTTGTAGGTCTGTCCATATTTTTGTGTTTGTTTTCACTTTTTTTCAAATACTATCAACAGCCTTCTCTCACAAAAATAATGGACAAGACCTAAAAATCAGTTAGCGAAAGTGATTGTAAGAATTTTAAAACAGTAGGCTCTCAAATTGTTCTAGCACACATGCACTTTGCATAACGCAGAAAATGCCGTAGTGCAAACAACGAGTATGTATACAAAGGTACCGTTAGAAATTTACAGATAAACAGGTTTTGTGTTCTAAATGCCTTATAAATTAATTTCGTAGATGTGAATAACGATGTGCATGTGGTTTCGATCGGACATCATGACAACACAGCAAAAACTATTTGGTGGTGTGTAGGGTGACCTATTGACTTTTTAAAATCTCTGTAACTTTTTTGTTTATGAATATAAGTAAATACTTCAAAAGCAAAAGTTTCATATTTTATTAAGATCTTTATAATGGTTATCAGAAATGGGCATCATAGGGGTATACGAAGCGAAATAAAAAAATTAAAAATCAAATTTGACGTCGGAGTCAAAAATGACCAATGCACGAAATATAGCCCCTGATCAACCACGAACAACGATATGCGTTTCTTTTCGATCGGACTTCAAATGACGACACATCACAATAAATTGTATTTCGGGGGTCGTAGGGTGCACGGAAAAAAAAGTTTTGGTGTTCTGAAATTGTCTTCGAATATTCTACAAAACTGGGGGGTGACCGCATCAACTTTTTTTCGCGACCCTATCTAATGTACAACTCACCTGACCAGGTACATCATTCGGATTGTATTCCTTTTCCAAAAGCAATGAAGCATAACCTAAATTATCAGTGGAAACTAAAGTATTTGTGCTATCCATAGACGTTGGATGTATGGCAAACCAATTGAAGGCACCCCTAATATTTCCATCATCATCAATAAAACGCAATTGTGTTAAATTCTTATCAACATCGAACTCAAAGAGACTCCTATTCTCATTATCATTTAGAAGGTATGATGAGGGTGAACGATTGATATTGACATCATAAACTGGCACGCGAGAGAGGTACATTTTTCCTGTGAACATGTTTTTCTCTGCCCTTTCGATACTCTATGGAAAGAAAATGGATTAGAAAATTATTAAGGGATATATTCAAATTATTGCAAGAGTTTTAACCCCCCATATTCCGATATTGGGAATCGCAAGATTTTTGTTTTCTTATAAAGAAACAAGTAAGTAAAGTAGAAAGTCGGGCGGGGCCGACTATATCATACCCTAAACCACCATTACAGAATTAGTAATCATAAGCATTTGTGGGGTAACATATAGGTCTGGGAGATAAACCGCAGTTACATATTTAAGAAAATTTAAGGGTACATGTCTATGGGTGCTTTGTGTCAATCTGACTATAGCTCATAGTCAATGTTGCCAGGGAAAATGTTCGGTTTACCCTACAAGGACAAAAAATTCCCTACTTTCCCATACATTCCCAAACAATTTTCCCTACTATATTTTTCGTTAAATTTAAAAAATTTTACAAAACAAAAATGGTTCTAAGTACTTTATTATCTTAAAACATGAATATGCAACGTATATAACTTAGAATATAAATTTGTATTACCACCACGGTTGCCACAGTTGGTAGAATTCTACCCAAATTAGTAATCTTTTTGTTAAATCTCTATAAAAATAAAATTTTGGAAAAAGTTTATATAAACAAATTTTTGTGAGAAATTTTTCTATAGAAATAAAATTTTGACAATAAATTCTATAGAAATAAAATTTTGAGAAAAAATTCCACAGAAATAAAATTTTGAGAAAATTTTTTATAGAAATAATATTTTGAAAAAATTTCTATAGAAATACAATTTTGACAAAATGTTCTATAGAAATAAAATGTTGACAAAATTTTCTACAGGAATAAAGTTTACCACACATTGTTAAAGATCAAGCCTTGCCGGCTTCTAATTTCCTCCTCTAGAGCCACCAAAATGTAAAAATTATTACAAATTGTGTTGAGTGAAAATGTCTTACATTGTGGCCCTACGTCCTACAAGGCGCTAAATATTAGAAAAAAAACCTACATATAGGGAATTTCCCCTACTTCTAGCAACACTGGCTGTAGTTGATATTGCACCTACGGAGTTAGTATGCCACTAATATTGAGCCCATTATTAAAAAAGAGAAAATCGTTAAATTAGTGTGGGTAATAAATCAAATTTGTAAAAATCGAGCAATATTCTTATGTAAGAGCTACAAGTACGTATAAGTACGATCGGCTAGTACATCAAAATTTGAAATTTGAGTAACATTGGTTTAATAAATAAGAGTACTATGGCCAAATTTGGGAAAATCGAGCGATGCATATATATGGAAGCTATATGTAAATCTGAACCAATTTGCATAATATTTTGCTGGTTTGATTAATACCACAAAAGGTTACCTTGTGCAAGATTTGAGTAAGATCAGTTAAGAAATGAGGCCTGTATGGTCAAACATATGGTTATTAGGGGCGAATTTTTCAAAATCGTGTGATACATATATGGGAGCTATATCTACATTTTAACCGATTTCGATGAAATTTTGCACATATAGTTAGTACTATAGAGGACTGGATCTAGCCAACTTTTAGTAAGATCGGTTAATAAATAATGGTTCTATGGCCAAATTTGGGAAAATCGGGCCATATATATATATGGGAGCTATATCTAAATCTGAACCGATTTCGATGATTTTTTGCACATATAGTTAGTGCTATAGAAGACTACATTTAGCCAAATTTGGGTAAGATCGGTTAATAAATAAGGGTTCTATGGCCAAATTTGGGAAAATCGGGCTATACATATATATGGGAGCTATATCTAAATCTGAACCGATTTCGATGATTTTTTGCACATATAGTTAGTGCATAAGAAGACTACATTTAGCCAAATTTGGGTAAGATCGGTTGATAAATAAGGGTTTTATGTCCAAGTTTAGAAAAATCGGGCGGTACAAATATATGGGAGCTATAGCTAAATCTGAACCGATTTCGATGATTTTTTGCACATATAGTTAGTGCTATAGAAGATTATATTTAGCCAACTTTGAGAAAGATCGGTTGATAAATAAAGGTTTTGTGGCCAAATTTGGGAAAATCGGGCGATACATATATATGAGAGCTATATCTAAATCTGAACCGATTTGGATGAAATTTTGCAGACTTGAAGGGCAATGGAAAAAGATTACCTTTTGGCAATTTGGTGACGATCCGTTTGAAAAACGCGCAACGTGACCGCCATTTGTCGAAATCGGGGCGATACATATATATGGTAGCTATATCTAAATTTGATCCGATTGCTTCCAAATTCAATAGCGTTCGTCCTTGTGCCCGAAAACTCCCTGTACCAAATTTCATCAAAATCAGTTAATAATTGCGACCGGAATCCTGTGAACAACAAATACATGGACACACGGACGGACGAACGGACACCAAGCGATAGATCGACTCAGGAGGTGATTCTGAGTGAATCGGTATATATTTTATGGGGTCTAAAATCAATATTTCTGGTAGGCACATTTTTTGGCCGATCAAACTTATTATACCCTGTACCACAGTAGTGGTGAAGGTTATAAAAAGTTGAAATACTATCAGACCTCAATTCAAACTTTTATTTGAACTTCTTATTAAGTGGACTATTGTTGCCAACATTTAAATTTGTATGTTTTAGAGTTAAGAAAATATCGCCAAACGAATATATTAATTATGAAATTACTTCACGAATTGAATTGGTTGATATCCATTCTTTTCAATTGGGTAGTAATACTTTACTTCACTACGAAGTATCAATAGGAGTACTCGTACCGCAAGGGTCCTTATTGGGGCCATTTCTATGGATTTAATGTACGATAGCCACTACTGAGAGAGTAATAAACTTGTTCTATTTGGTAATCAGCTGGAATTCCAGATCAAGAACCTCCTTCGACTAAAGTGATCTAGTGGTGAGTCGAGTACACGCTCACAAAAAATCGCTTCTGTAACATATACTCCCCCAAACATATTTTGCTTCAAGCATATATATTTTTGGTATTGCCCCAAACATTTATATGTTTGATCTCTTCCAATATAATAATATGTTTGAAAGCATATGGTCTAAACAAATATATGTTTGGGTATCTAAGTTCCAAACATTTTGTATTTTGCATCCAAATTCAATAATATTGTCTTTCCAAAAAACAATATGTTATTATGTGAACATATAATATGTTTTGGAAGCTTTTTTTGCACCCAAAAATATTATATGCTTAAAAAAAATTCTCCCAAACAATATTGTGCTCAAAATTTTATTTATATATTTACAATCATAATAAATTATGAAAATAAACAGGTAATATAGGTGCTAACAACATAGGTTTTCGACCTGAATGCTCAAAATTTTGTTTCTGCCCAATTGTATATCCCCCACATCTCTTCTAAACTTCCACGAGATTTTTTAGTTCTAGCCCTTTTTCTGTAATACAAACATTGTAGAAGAAATTATTCAATTGTATGATTTTTTTTATTTTAATTTTACCGTTTGCCGGACGGGGATTCGAACAGCGAACCACACAGTTTGTAAGGATCAAAGAAGTAGCTGATCAATTGCCCAAGGAAAAATAAAATGTTAATTTTGTAATAACAAGCAACAACCACCAACTTAATTCAATATCGCTCCCTGTTAAATAGCGCTCCAAGCTACTAAACACATATACGTTTATAGGCTATTTCTAAATTAATATATGTTTGCATCCAAGCATATTATATTTACAAACATTTTATGTCCCAAACATAATATGTTCTAACATATTAACATATATGTCCCAAAACATGTTATGCTAGTTATGAACTTTATATTGCTTGCACTCAAAAATATTGTGTTTAAAAAATTGTGTTCCAAACATATAATGTTTTATAGCCAAACCTATATGAAAAACAGTCTTTTTCATCCGTGTAGGTTTACCTGGGCAAGCAAAATGTTGTGCATGTCCTATGACCCTTGGTTGCAGGTGAGACACACAATTACTGATAGGTAGGAATTAGGGCGTGGGAGGTCCTATTGGGGGCGGTTAAGCTCCGAGAACAGGATTAACCTTATAACTTCTTACCGCTTCAGCAACAGTATCCTCATGAATGCTGTTCACACCTGTGTGGTATGCAAACTAGTCTAGAGGCACCCTTTTCTAGATGATGAAGATCAGCCCTTACATTCCAGGGTGATGTTTGCCTATCCTCAAATGGGTTATTTTAATGGTTAATGCTATAACAACCCAGGAGGTGCTGGTTTAACAAAATGTAGTAGTGACTTCCGACAGGGAAGATCTTGGTCTCCGAATAAAGGTTATCCACTGCCGAGGGAAGCTTTGTGACAGGTCTGTTGGTATTCCACTACGTGACGCTTGTTTGAGGCACTGCATAGTATACTCCCGCCAATTGTCTTATAACAGGTTGGCTTAGGGATGCCAGACGTGCTCTTTTAAAGAGCACAT
>PGFW01053770.1:21015-32882 GCA_003123925.1 Haematobia irritans | reverse complement strand
GTATTGATGTAGGGGTCGGATGCAAATGGGGGGCCATATGCCCGTTCCAGTTTTTACGTATAAGCCCCATAAAAGGCCCCCAATTGGTTTTGCGATTGCTTAAAGTCATTTATTTCCGACCGGCTGAAACTGGGAACATTGGTTGTTTGTATATGGTCCCTAATAAAAAACCATGGGCAAAATGTTCCATATCGGGTCCAACTTTACGGTTATGAGCCCATATAACGGACCAAAATTTGCTTGCGGTCCGCTCTAGACGGAAGCAATTTTCCATTTACGGTCCGTTTGAAATTTGGTTAACATGGTGCTTTAAGATATGGTTTCTAACAACCATTCAAAATTGTCCCATATCGTCCATAATTACATATAGCCCGCATATAGGGGGGTGACTTTTGGGGGCTGGAAATGTACCATGGTGCGATTATGGTCTTAAAACCATTGCAAATTGGTGCATCGGTCATAATTGTATTAGCCCCATATAAACGTCGATCCCCGATTTGGCTTTGCGAGCCTCCTAAGGACACCAGAATTCATCCGATCCGGGCTCGAAATTTGTAACCAGTGGTATGGTATAGTGTTTTGTAATGGACATCCCAAAATGGTCCACATCGGGTTCATAATATATATAGCCCTTAGTTAAAGCGGATCTCCCCGTTTCGTCTTGGAGGCTCTAAGAAAACGAAATTTCTCCGTTCCGCTGAATTTGTAACATGGTATTGGTATAGTTTTTCTCTATGACCATGCAAAAATGGGTCTATACATCGTCCAATTATATAGTCCCCATTAATACGATCCCGATGTTGGCTTGGCGGGAGCTTTTAAAGAAACGAAAATTTTCTCGATCCGTGATTTTGTACATGTATGGTATTCTATTAATGGCCAATAGAAATGGTACTAATTAATGGTTCCATAAATTTATATAAAGCCCCCGCATGATAAACGCGATTCCACCATTGGCTTGCGGCCTTCTAAAGACGAAATTCATCGATCCCGGGCTGAGAATTTGTACATTGGTATTGGGTATAGTTCTCTATGGGACCATGACTGCAAAAATTGGTCTATTATCGTCCATAATTATATACTCCCCATATAAACGATTCCCCAGATTTGCTCCGGCCCTTGAAGGGGCAAAGTTCAGCGGATCTCGGAGCCGTTCGTGAAATTCTGTTGGAGTGGGTGTATCGGTTCTCTAAACCAACATCAAGATTGGTTCCTTATTCGGTCCATAATTATATAAAGGCATTAACGATTTCCTCTCGGAGGCCTCTCGAAGGCAGCAAAATTCGATACCGGGTTCGTTGAAATTTGACGTAGGTGTTAGTATGGGCCGCTTTAATAAGATGCCATGAATTTTCGGTCCATATCGCGCATAGTATAATATAGTAGCCGACCCCAATCACAAAAAGTTCCATTAGTCGTGTTCATGAATCATGTTGCACACACGAGCAAAAATAACTTACAAATTTTTTTTCTTAAGAAATTGTTCAAAATTTATTTTCTATAAGAAGAAATTTTTTTCAGAAAGTGTAATTTCCTAATAGAAATTGGTTAAACTTTATTCTAATAGAAAATTTGTGCGCCAAACAATTTATTTCTATAGAAAATGTTGTCAAAATTTTAATTTAGTAAGGAATGAATTTGTCCGGAGAATTTTAAATTTTATGGATTTTTTCAAGATTTATTTTCTATAGAAATTTTGTCAAAATGTTATTCTATAGAAAAATTTTGACAAACATTTTATTTCTATAGAAAATGTTTTCTTGAAAATTTTATTGCTCTATAGAATATTTCTGAAAACTTATCTGGTTGTGTAATGTTTAGTCGAAATTTTAATTCTATGAAAATTTGTGTAAGATTTTTTCTATATAATTTTGTTCAAATTTATTTCTCTATACGAAAAATGTCTCGTCAAATTGTATTTCGCATGAAATTTTTCGTCAAACTTATTATATACGTATTTAATCGGACCTTTTGTTAGTATATATAATGTCGAGGACTACCCTTGCAATTAGAGACCGGGTTAGAAGGTTTAAGATTACTTTGGCATCGTCAAAAATTTTATTTTTACTCAGAAATTTTGTCAATTTTAATTTCTATAACACTTTTATCCAAAATTTTATTCTATACAAATTTTTAACTTAATTATATAACGTATTAATCGGCCTTGTGCTTGTTTAATTATACTGACGATTTGGACTACGCTTGCAATTATATAGGCTGGTAGGAATTTTAAGATAACGCCTTGCCATCGGCAAGTGTACCGCAAACCCAAGTATTACTCGGATTGTGGTAACATTCTTCAGTAGAAGGATTTCTACTCAATCGAATGGTGGAGGGTACATAAGCTTCGCCCTGGGCGAACTTTTACGGCGTATATACTTGTTAGAATCTAATATACACTTAATACCAATTTTTTCTCAAGGTGATTAAATATTTCAAACTTTAGAGCATTTTATCGTCCTTTGTCGGCTCTAGGACGCATATTTGAAGGAGATATGGCCAAAATAAAGTTGTTTCATATAAAAATCAAATCTTTCAAGGGGAATTTCACCAAAATTTTTGATTTCTTGGGGGTGGTCAACGACAATTATCGTCTTTTTGCTGATCTGGACGCATTTTAAGGAGATATGGCCAAATATAGAAGGGAAAAACTAATCAGAGAAAATTTATACCTGGTAAAATTTTCAGTATATGCTTCAAGGCTCTTGAAACCAGGATTCAACTTAAGTTTTCTTTTATTTGTGAAGGTGTTCATTTGTTGTTATCGTAAGGTGTGTTTCTTACTAACAGCTAGCTCTGATTATACAGAAGCCCGCTAAAAGAGTTGGGGGATGGCCATTGAGAGGGATTAGAGCTATTGTGAAAGATGTTTCGGTAGACTCGTTATTTTACGTTCACCTTAAGAAGTAATTGGCAAAAATTAGTACAAGGGGCTGTTGAAAGGTGGGACAATCCATTCCCTATGACAAGCAATGTTAATTCATCACTTCCAAAAGAAAATTATTTTCATACTTTTTGCGTGACGGGGCTTTTGTGCTGGGTATTATGGTTTAGATAAAAATAATTTTTTATAGAAGTTTTTTTTCAAATTTAGTTATTAAATTTTTTTTGTTTATTTTCCATGTAGAAATTGTTCACTTAAATTACTAAATTCGAAAACTAAAACTTTCAAAGCCTTATATTTGGGTTTTGTTTTTGTTTTTTTTTAGTACTGTTATTTATCATCTCATGATGTGACAAAAAGAAATACATTTGCCAAAATAATCTCATGTTTCTAAGTATTATTTATGTAGATATATGTTGTCATATCATTTTTTCTTATATTCTTTGTTGTTGCCATGAGTCCAAAATGTAAATTACACAATATTTTGCATATCACAATCTAATCCTTTGTTTCCTTTGTGTTTTTTTTTTTTTTGGTTTGGTTCATTTTGGACTAGAAAGTATGGGACTTGCTGGCACAGCATCCAAACATTCATTTAAAATCATTTCATTTTATTCATAGGAAAAAAAACATTTTTTGCTGTTGGTTTATTCTCCCTTCCTCTGTAGGGAATGGTATAAAGCTATTATGTTTCCCCGTGACATGTGCATGCATTTGTAAAAGAGATTAACTTCATTTTATTTCATTCATTTGCGTTTTATTCATCAACATTTCGTATTTGGAAGAAAAAAAAGATTATGGATTCTTTCCATAGTGAAGCTAATAATAGTTGGCAAATGTGGCCAAGCAGATGTGTTTTTTTTAGATCTCATACAAAAAATTGGGATTATAATTCCACAATTAGCATACAGAATATAAAAAACCAAAATTATTGTGATAGGATAGAATGCCTGAAATATAAAGACGCATATATTTTCCTTTTTGCGAGAGGAAGGGAGAGGTTTGGGAGTGTCGACGTACTTGAAATCTTCATTTTCTCATTTTCAAAGGATCAAACCATGGTGTAATAAAACACCTTAATGGTATACTCTTGAAGGCCTGTCACATATAATACATGTTTTACATTTGAAATGTATCTTACTCTCTCTCTCAAATTACCTCATATGACTAAGACAGTATCTGTCATGGCTTTAAATTACATTAAACAATGTCCTAGTAATCTAGGAAATGCTTTGTTGCCATTTATAGTCTTTTTCCTGACACAATGACAATAAATGGAAATGAAAACCCTTTCGAATGAAATCCACTAACATAGAATTACAAAATGCTTCCATCTCATTACAAAAGATTTAAAATTATTATCCAGTTGACATCTTGTTATAGCTTAAGCTCTTGTTATGGAAAATGGAAAACATGCCATAGATCTGTAAGGTGTGTAAATTTAGAAATAAAAATTTTGAATTTATGACGTCATTTGTCATGGAGGAAAATCTGAATATCTTGCAAATCGTTATTGCATGGTCTTATGACCACAAAACATAGAACAAATGAACCGCCAAATATTGTTGGGTAAAGACGTTAGCTATGAACAACGAGGGTTGTATAATAATTTTGAGCATATATTAAATATTATTAATAAATAATAGAACAATAATTCAGGCAATAAGCAAAGAAAGTAATGTTAAAATACAAAAAATAAATAAAAAAACTAGCAGCTGTCGCGGCTGGGCGGAGGGTATAGAAAATGTATGGACTTCCCTTTAAACAATGTTTGGAGTACTTTATTAAGAAATGATTAATCGAAATATTGCCGCAATTGTGTAGTATTCTTAATTTACTATAGAAAATTGTGTTCAAAATTTTATATATATAGAAAATGTTTGTCAAAATTTTATTCTAAGAAAATGTTGTCGAAATTTTATTTCTATAGAAAATTTTGTCAACATTTTTTATTTCTATAAGAAAATTTTGCCACAAATTTTAATTTCTATAGAAAATTTTATCAAAATGTTATTTCTATAGAAAATTTTGTCAAATTTTAATTATAGTATTAAAAATTTTGTCAAAATTTTATTTCTATAGGAAAATTTTGTCAAAGTTTTATTTCACTATTTAAAAATTTCAGTCAACATTTTATTTCTATAGAAAATAATTTTGGCAAAATTTTATTTCTAATAGAAATTTTGTCAAAATTTTATTTCTATAGAAAATTTTGTCAAAATTTTATTTCTATAGAAAATTTTGTCAAAATTTTATTTCTATATACAATTTTGTCAAAATTTTATTTCAATAGAAAATTTGTGAAGTACCTCTTAAAATTGGAGAGGATATCTACCGAACATTTTGATATAATTTTCGCAACTGTGCAACCGTGATCGGACAACACGTGCAAAATTGACTGTGCTCAAAAGGCACGCACACACACGTATCCAACAAGGCAAAAAAAAAATATTCTTTTGGATCCGGAACCACATAATAATAAAAATCTGCCAAAATTTTGGAGAAAATCTTACAAAAAACTACCAAATATATAAAATGCTCATTCTTGCCACATTTTGATTTCATAGAAAATTTTGGAAAATCTATCCTATACAATTCTGCAATTAACATTAGAAAAATTTTTGTCAAAACTTAACTTCTCTATAGGAAGAATTTTTCAAACAATTTAATTTCTTATAAAACATTTTGTCAAAATTTCATTTCTATAGAAAATTTGTTCAAAATTTTATTTCTATAGACCAATTTTGTCAGAATTTTTGTATCTACAGAAAAGTTTTGTCAACATTTTATATCTATAGAAGAATTTTTGTCAAAAATCTTATTCCCTCAGAAAATTTTGTGAAAATTTTATTGGCTATAGATAATTTTGTCAAAATTTTATTTTATAGAAAATTTTGTAAAATTTTCCTTTTTTTTACTTTTGTCAAAATTCATTTCTACAGAAAATTTTGTCAAAATTTTAAGTTCCCCTAGAAAATTTTTGTCAAAAAGTTTTCAGTTCTAGCAGAAAAAATTTTGTCAGAAATTTATTTTCTATAAGACAATTTTGACAGAATTTTATATTGTAGAAATTGTCAAAATTTTACTTTTTTTTAGCATGTTTGTCAAAATTTTCATTTTTCTAGCAGAAAATTTTGGTCAAAATTTCATCTCTAGAAAATTTTGTCAAAAGTTTAATCCCTTATAGAAAATTTTGTCAAAAATTTTATTTCTATAGAAAAAATCTGTCAAAATTTTTAACTTGCTTTTAGAAAAAAAAAATTTGGAAAAAATAATTTACCAAAAAACTACCGATCATAAAAAAATCTCAATTTTGCACTCATTTTTATTCCTAATAGAAAATTTATGTCAAAAAATCTTTTTTCCATTATACAAAATTTTGTCAAAAATTTAATTTCTATAGAAAATTTCGGTCAAAATTTTTATTTCTCTAGAAAATTTTGTCAAAAATTTTTATTTCATATAGAAAATTTGTCAAAATTTCATTTTATATGAATAAATTTTTTCTTGTTCAAAAATTTATTTTCTATAGAAAATTTTGTCAAAATTTCATTTCTATAGAAATTTTGTCAAATATTTATTTCTAATAGAAAATTTTGTCAAAATTTTATTTCTAATAGAAATTTTGTCAAAATTTTATTTTCTATAGAAAATTTTGTCAAAATTTAATTTCTATAGAAAATTTTGTCAAAATTTTATTTCTATAGAAAATTTTGACAAAATTTTTAATTTCTATATGAAAATTTGGCAAATTTTATTTCTATAAGAAAATTTTCATAAAATTTTATTTTTGAAAATGTTTGTCAAAATTTTATTCATAAATTTTGCACAAATTTTATTTCTATTGAAAATTTGTCAAAAGTTATTTTCTATAGAAATTTTTTTTCAAATTTTATTTCTATAGAAAATTTGTCAAAATTTTAGTTTCTAAAAAAATTGAAAAAAATTTTATTTTGTCAAAATTCTAGAACTTAAATTATATAACGTATTTAATGCCGGCCTTTTTTAGTTTAATATATACCCGTAAATGGACTACCTGTGCAATTTAGAAGCGTGTTAGGAATGTTTAAGATACCTTTGCCATCCGGTCAATTTCAGTAGAGTTTCTACGCGTCAAATCATGGTGTGGAGGGTACCATAAGCCTTCGGCCGTGGCCGACACTTACGGCCGTCATAAGTTAACTTGTTTTTTTTTTTTTTCGATTGCTGAAATTGCAAATCTAGAGGTATTTGAGGAACCCAAAAATGTTGTGTGTCGAAATGGGGGTGTATCGTCCATGTTTTGGTATAGGCCCATATGAACCGATCTCCCGATTTTACTTCTTGGCGTCTTAGAAACCTGTATTTAACACAACCGATATGCCTGAAATTGGGAAAATCTACGAGGTGTTTTGGGACCATAAAAGGGGTGTGTCGAAAATGGTCCGTATCGGTCCATGTTTTCGTACAGCGCCCATATAGACTCGATCCCCGATTCTTAGCTTCTTGGACGTCTATAATACTGGTATTTTTTCTATCCGATTTTGCTTGAAATTGAAAATCTAAGTGGTAATTTTAAAGACCACAATAGATGTGTCGATAAATGGGAGTTAATCGGTCCAGGTTTTGATATAGCTCCCATAAAAAAATAAAAAGAAAAAAAACCCCAAGAAAAATTACTCCCGATTTTACTTCTCTTCTTGGTTGTTTCCTTGTGGTGCCGTACTAGAATTACTGTATTTTCTATCCGATTTGCTTGAAATTGAAATCAAAATGGTATTTTTACAGACGACAAGATAGGTGTTGTCGAAAAATGGAGTATCGATCCCCCGTTGGGGTCTTGGAACTTCTAGAAACCGTAGTTTTTATTCGATTTTTCCTAAAATTGGAAATCTAGAGGTATTTGGGACATAAAGAGGTGTGTCGAAAATGAGTCCGGTATCGGTCCATGTTCAGTAGCAGCGGCCTATAGAGACCGATATCCCGATTTTATTTCTTTGGGCTTCTAAGAGAAACTGTATTTACTATCGCGATTTGCCTGAAATTTAAGAATCTAGAGTATTCTATGACCCAGAAATAGATGTGGCAAGAAAATGGGGGCGTAATCAGTCCATGTTTTGGTTATAACCGCCCATATAGACGCGATCTCCTCGATTTACTGTCTTGGGCGTCTTAGAGACCTATATTTTCTAGACCGATTTGGCTTGAAATTGAAAATCTTAGAGGTATTTTAAGATCACAATAGGTGTGTAGCAATGGTGCCTATTGGTCCATATTTTGGTTTCTTTATTTCTTGGGCTTGTAGAATCCGTATTTCTTGGGCTTCTAGAATCCGTATTTTTTTATCCAATTTGTCGGAAATCTAGAAATATAGACGTACTAGGACCATAAAGAGGTGTTGTCGAAAATGGGTCGCGTAATCGGCCCATGTTTTTTGGTATAACACCCTAATATAAGACTGATCTCCCGATTTTATTTCTTGGGCTTCCTAGAATTCGTAGTTTTCAACGCATTCGTGTGAAAAGGGATTCTAGAAGGTATTTGAGGAACATTAAAGGTGGTGAGTATTGGTCCCTGTTTTGGTATAGCCCGCCATAAATAGACCTAACTAAACATAGCCTTCGTCATTGGACGATCTCCGCGATTTACTCATAGGCGCTTCTAAAAACGTCGTAGTTATTATCCGATTTTGCACAAAATTGAAATATACTGAAGTTTTAGACGCCTGCCAAGAATCTGTATCGCATCTTTATTTTACCGGTCCATTTTGGGCAAGGGCATCGAATAGGACCATTTTAACTTCTTGAGGGTACATCCCAAAGAAAAACTATTTTCCTCCAGAATGAAATTTTAGACAAACGAAATTTCCCTTTTCGTAAATAAAGTATTTTCGGTTCTAGGGCAAACTAATACGAATTTTTTCGACAAGCCGAAAATTTTCAACGAATAATTATCTAAAAATTTGTGTCAAAAAGAAAATCTTTGCTTTGTGTAAAATTTCGTTCCTCTCAGAAAGAAAACAATTCTTATCAGGGTATAAGGCAGTCGCACTGATCATGAAAATTTGCTTTGAAACTGAAAAATAAAATGTTCCAGATTTTTAAAACTCATCCGTATTCATTTAAATAATGGCGTATTCATTTAAATAATGGCGGAAAAGAAAGATTTCAAAACCAAGGGTCTCAGGATTGTTTTATGGCGAACCAGGTTAATACAATAACTTTTCAGCCAGACAGGAAATACAAAACCGATGAAATAAAGACAAATCTGAGCGTAAATTTGTTCTATCCATTTATACTGAAGATGACTGCCTTAAATCACTTTATACTTACAAAAATCTGCAATTGCTTCAATTCTCAATCATCTATATAAATGGTTTCATGGAAAAACGCAATTTAACTTACCTGTAACTGGAAGAAAAAGAAAATTAAAATTATAATGGCTGTATAAATCTTGAAGTGTATAAAACTTTCATACAGTGTAATATGGTAGAGAAAAACAATAAAGTGCTCAGTGCAGATTTTGCCTTGAACAATTGATTGTAAATATTTGTTCCTTATTGGCATCCAATATGGAGAATATCCTACTAAAAGATATCGAACTTTAATCGAGCCAACTAAGTGAACTCAATTTTTCTACCATTTAAAACTGTCATCATGTGGCATTTCATTGTTCAGTGATTGTATAATCGATATACATTTCTTTTCAATTTTTTGCATATCACTATCGCAAAGAACATCCAGAATCACTGTCCGTCATTGCTTCAAATGTTTTATAGAAACTACTGTAAAACATCAATTGTGGCAAAACGAAAGAAACAGTGCCCGTCCCAATGAGATGAAGTGGCAATGATACAATGGGTATCCTAAACAATCCAACAATGACTGACAATCAATACTGTAATGCCTCACTGACAAAAAAAGAGAGGTAAAAAAATATGAGGCTTCGGGTTTAGAATAGGGCCTTTTAAAAGCACAATAAGGAAGGTTAGTTAGTAAGTTAGTAAGATGAATTGTAATCAACTTCTTATTTAAAAGTACGGAGGTCTTTCCCAAAGACAAGAAAAGAATCCAATCCGAAAAATGTCTTCCGCCATGAAAGAAAAAAATATGGGATATTCGAGAAGTCATTTACTACGTACGAGTACTGACAAATTTTTTAATAGAAAATAAAAATTTTGAGAAAACAAATTTATAGAAAATAAAAATTTTGAGAACAATTTATAGAAATAACATTTTGAAAAAAAAAATTAATAGAAAAAAAATTAAAAAAATTGTCTATAGAAATAAATTTGTGACAACATTTTCTAAAGAAGTAAACTTTGAGAATTTTCTATAGATATAATAATGTTGACAAAAATTTTTTTATAGAAAAAATTTTCTAGAAATAAATTTGAACAGATAAATTTTCTTAAAAAAAATTTTTATTACAAAATTTCTACTATGAAATTAAATATTGTGAAAAATTTTTAGAAAATGAAATTTTGACAAAAATTTATAAAAAATAAATTGTAACAAATTTCGTATACAATTAAAATTTTTTAGCCAAAATTTTTTATAGAATAATATTTGGCCAAAATTTCTATACAGAAAATAAAATTTAAAAAAAATGTCTAAGAAAATAACTTTATAGAAAATTTTTTAAAGATATAAAAAAATTTTGAAGAATGTTCGTATAGAAATAACATTTTTTGAAAAAATTTTTCTATGGAATAATTTGAAAATTTTGAAGAAAATTTTCTACTTTGAAGATAAAATTTTGACAATTAGAAGATAGAAATTGAAAATGTTTGCATATAGCATAACATTGAAATTAAAATTTTTGACAAAATTTAAAATGAAATTTTAACAAAATTTTCCTGAAATGTTGAGTTTTCAATAGAAATTGAAAAATATTTCTATAGAAATAAAACTTTGAAAAATTTTCCCTGATGAACAAAGAAAAATTTGAAAAAAAAAATGTTTTATAGAAAATAAAATTTTGAGAAAAAAAAAATAAAAATAAATTAATGACCTAAATATTTCTGCGAATAATAATATTAAGCAAATTTTTAATAGAAATAACTTTTGAGAAAAAATTTTACAGAAAATAAAAATTTGTGAAATTTTCTAGTAGGAATAAATTTTGAGAAAATTTTCTATAAGAACATAAAATTTCGCCAAAATTTCGATAAAAATTAAAATGGAATTGACAAAAATTTCGATAAGAAATACATTTTTGACAAAATTTTTACCAATAAAAATAAAAAAATTTAATAGAAATAAACATTTTCTATACACAGAAAAAAATTTCACAGAAAAAATTTTTCAATTAATGACTTAATTGCATTTTTAAAAATATTGAATTAACATTTTAATTAGATTCAACAAATGTTTTTTAAATTAAAACAAAAAATTAATAATATCAATTAAATTTTAATTCGAATCAATTAATTTTTTAATTTATACTAATCATTTCTGTGATTGGAGATACTTCAATATAAATATTAATTGATCAATTAATTTCGTAGAGTGAACAAAAAAAAATATTTTTTTTTGTGTGTAGAAAAGAAAGATTAGTCTAGTAGATATAAAATTGTTAAAATAAAATTTTTCCTAGTAAAGAATAGAATTTTGGCCATATTTGTCAACTTTTAGCGTAATAGCACCAATATAAAAAACGGCTTGCGAAGGTCTCTAAAGAGAAAGGGCAAATTTCATCCGATCCGGGCTGAAAATTTGGTACATGGTGCTAGTATATGGTATACTAACAACCATATCAAAAAGTTAGTTCAGCGATGCGGTCCACTAATTATATATAGCCCCCCATATTAGAACCGAGTCCCCCCCGATTTCGGCTTTGCTGAAGCCTCTAAGAAACACAAAGTTTCATGCCGATCCGACTGAAATTGGTACATGGTGTTAAGTATACTGGTTTCTAACAAACAACTGCAAAAATGGCTCCACATCGGTCATAATTTATATTATAGCCCCCATATAAACCGATCCCGTCCGATTTGAACTTG
>PGFW01053768.1:14076-34556 GCA_003123925.1 Haematobia irritans | reverse complement strand
GTTGGAATTTTATACCCTATAACCACATAGTGGTCAGGGTATAATAACGTTTGATTGGCCCAAAAAATGTGCCTACCAGGAAATATTGATTCGTAGAACGGCCCATAAAATATATACCGATCGACTCAGAATCACCTCCCCTGAAGTCGATCTAGCGCTGGTGTCCGTCCGTCCGTCGTCTGCCCATGTATTTGTTGTTCACAGTATACCGCGTCGGCAATTATTAATCCGATTTTGATTGAAAATTTGGGTACAGGGAAGGTTTTTTGAGACACAAAGGACGAACGCTATTGAAATTTGGAAGAAATCGAATCAATTTAGATATAGCTCCGATATATATTGTATGCCGTCGAATTTTCGAACAAATGTGGGTTCACGTTGGGCGTTTTTTCAAACGATCGTCACGCGAAATTTGGCCAAAGGTATCTTTTCCATCACCTTTCAAGTCTGCAAAATTTTTCAATACCAAATCGGTTCAGATTAGATATAGCTCTTGCATAATATATGTTCGCACCGATTTTTTCACCAAATTTGGCTACAAACGCTTTATTTATTCAACGCGATCCTTAACCTAAATTTGGCTAAAATGTTATCTTTCTAATAGCAACTAAAATCTAATATGTGCAAAAAATCAATCGAAAATCGGTTCAGGATTTAAGCTAATAGCTCCATATAATATGTACCCGCCCGATTTTTCTAATTTTGGCCAAATAAAAACCCTTATTAATCAACCGATCTTACCAAAATTTGGCTATAATGTAGTCTTCTAATTAGCAACTGAACTAATTATGTGCAAAAATCAATCGAAATCGGTTCAGATTTTAGATATAGCTCACATATAATATGTAATAGCCCGATTTTCCCAAATTTGGCCATTAGAACCCTTATTTATTAACGCGAATCTTACTAAACACAGTTGGCTAGATCCATCCAGTCCCTCTATAGTAACTAACTATATTGTGAAAAATTTCAGTCGTAAATCGGTTTCAGATGTAGATATAAGCGTTCCATATATGTATCACCCGATTTAAAAATTCAGCACCTAATAACCTTATGCTTTGACCATACAAGGCCTCATTCTTAACTGATCAATGAGTTGAGTTTGAAATTTGGTAACGTGGGTGTTAAATTATGGGCCTCAAAGTCCGCATGCCAAAAATTGGTCGATAATCGTTCCATAATTATACATAAGCCCCATATAAACCGATCCCACGAGATTTGACCTCGCATGAGCCCGCTGGGAAAAGCAGAATTCTTCCCATTTCGGTTGAAAATTTGGTACGTGATGTTTTAGTAATGTAAATCCAACAGACCATGCAGCCAATTGGTTCTATCAAGTCCATAATTTAATATATAGCTTCCATATAAAAACGATCGCCGCAGATTTGGACCCATCCGGTGCCCTATTTGGAGAAGCAAAATTCATCGCGATCTGTCTTGAAATTTGGTAAACGTGTGGTAGTTTATGATTATTATAACGCCTGCAAAAGTGGTCCATATCAGTCCACATAATCATATCATACCCGAATATAAACCGATCCCGAGTCGCATATTCGTATTCGTAATTATTTGTTAGACTTAACCCTATACATTAACTTTCTGTCCTAATATATACCACGTATGGACCAACCTCAGCGAATTTAGAAGAAGGAGTTAAGAAGTTTTAAGATACCAACAACCCAAGGTAATTCTGATTGTGGATGACAGTCTTCTCGTAGAAGTTTCTACACATCCATGGTGGAGGGACATATAGATTCGGCCTGGCCGAACTTACGGCCGTATATCAGCTTGTTATACACCACCAACCGAATAAAATGGTTGACGGGGGTATAATAAGTTTTGTCAATTCCGTTTGTAAACACTCAAATATCGATTTCCGACTATATAAAGTATATATTATTCTTGATCAGGGAGAAATTCTACAAGACGATATAAGCATGTCCGTCTGTCTGTCTGTTCTGTCTGTTTGTTATATCACGCTACAGCCTTCAATAATGGCGCTATCGTTCCGAAAAATTTGGCACAGATTATTTTTTTATTTGGCAGGCAAGCGTCAAAGGTTCGAAGATGGGGCTATATCGGTCCAAGTATTTGATTATAGTCCTGCCATATAAACCGACCTCCGAATTTGGGGTCTTGGGCCTATAAAAACCGTAGTTTTTATCAGATTTTGCCTGAAATTGGAAATCCTGAAGGTATTTTGGGACCATAAAGGGGTGTGTCCGAAATGGTCCGTATTCGGTCCATGTTTTGGTATAGCCCCCCATATAGAGCCGATCTTCCCTATTTTGCTGCTTCTTAAGGCGTCTAGAAACAGTATTTTCTATTCCGAATTTGTCTGGAAATTGAAAATCTGAGTATTTTTAGGAGCCATAAGGGGTGTTTCGAAATGGTCCGTATCGGTCCATGTTTTTGGTAATAGCCGGCCTATATAGACCGATCTCCTCCCGATTTTGGCTCTTATGCGTCTAGAAAACAGGTATTTTCTATCCGAGTTTGTCCTGATAATTGAAAATCTAGAGGTATTTTTAAAGGACCATATAGGAAGGTGTGTCGAAAAGGTCGCGAATCGGTCCAGTGTTTTGGTATAGCCCCCATATAGACCGATCCTCTCCATTTTGCTTCTTACGCTAGCGTCCTAGAAACAGTATTTTCTGTCTGCGATTTGTATGAAATTGCAAATCTAGAGGTATTTGTGGGACCCATAAAGAGGTGTGTCGGAAAATGGTATCCATCGTTCCAATGTTTTGGAATATACCCGCCATATTAAAGCCAACCTCGCGATTTGGAGTCTTGGGCCTATAAAAACGGTAAGTTTTTATCGTCGAATTTTGCCTGAAATTGGAAATATAGAGGTATTTGAGGAGCCATAAAGGTTTGGCCGAAAATGTTGCCCATAAGGTCCATGTTTTGGCATAGCCCCCAATATAGACGCGATAATCCGATTTTCGCTCTGAGGCTTCTAGGAAACTATATTTACCATTCCGATTGCCTGAAATTGGAAATCTAAGATGTTATGTTGAGGATATAAAAACGTGTGGCGAAAAAATGGTGCTCATCGGTCCATGTTTTATATAGCCCCCATAGAAGACTGATCTCCCGATTTTGCTTCCTTGGGCTTCTAGAAACTATATTATCTATCCGATTTTTCCTGAAGATTGAAAGATCTATGAGTTCCTTTTTGGGACGCTATACAAAGGTGGTGCCGAAAAATTGTGTGCCGAAAATGTGTGCCGAAAAGGTGTGCCGAAAATGGTGCCCATTTTTTGGTATAGCCCCCATATAGACTGATCTCTCGATTTTTACTTCTTGGGCGTCTAAGAGACTATATTTTCTAGCCGATTTTGTTTGAATTGGGAAATCTTGGAGGTATTTTATAGATCAGCAAATATGTGAGTAGCAAATGGTGGGCCTATCGGTCCATCTTTTGGTGTAGCCCCATATACACCGAACTCCCGATTTTATTTCTTGGGCTTCTAGAATCCGTAGTTTTTATCCGATTTGCTGGAAATTAGTAATCTGTAATGAAATTTTAGACAAACGAAAATTCCTTTTCTTATAAAGTATTTTTCGTTATTCAACGATTGTCTCTATAAGCTTGGCTAAAAGAAAACTTTGCATTGTCTAAAATTTACGTTTCTCAAAAAAGAAAAACACTTCTTTCAGGGTATAGCAGGAGCACTGATCATGAAAATGCTTCAAACTGAAAGTAAAATATCCAGATTTTACTCATCGTATTTACATAATGGCGGAAAAAAATCTACATCTGATCTGGTCTTCATAGGTAGAATCTTTAAAGTTTGTCTTCGGGAACTGACTTGCTTGGGAGAAGATTTGTCATCAAACCCGCTACAATTCTATATATTATCAAGTAACCCACTACGACGAAGAGTTTTGCAAAGTAAGCTATCATATTTATTCATGGTGGTGGTATTTAAAATTTTCGGCCCGCCGAATTTACATGCTTTATATACTTGTTTTTTTTTAATGGAGTGGGTTTACCTTCTTGTATGTATATTTTCAAATGTTATACATATTTAACAAAGTTCCAAAAATATGTGAAGCTGTTACGTATACCCTAATGTACGTGTTTACAATTTATTTTTAATGCATATAAACTATAGACAAAAATTTACTGCTAATTAACAGAATCTGCTGCAAGATTGTACATTCTGTTTACAAGAATCGTTTGGGCTAAATTGCAATTGTCTGTGGTTGTGCTGAGGGCATTGCTTTCGGTAAACGCACATTGTTCTCTATACAGTGGCAGAAAAAAATATTGTCGCGGTCATTGATATTTGCTGAAGATTTACAATCTGGCATTGATTGTTTAATACCCTAAACCACATTGTGGTCAGGTGTATAATAACTTTGATCTGCAAAAAATGTGCCTATCAGAGATAATTGATTTTTAGACCCCATAAAATATATACCGATCGACTTGCAGAATCACCTCCTGAGTCGATCTAAGCGCTTTGGTGTCCCGTCCGTTCCGTCTGTGCATTGAATTTGTTGTTCGCGAGGATTCGCGGTCGCAATCTATTAACCGATTTTGATTTGGTATTGGGTGTTTTTGGATACAAGGATGAATGCTTTTGAATTTGGAAGAAATCCGATCAAATTTAGATATAGCTCCCATATATATGTATCGCCCGATTTCGACAAATGGGGTTTAGCGTTACCTTTTTTACTAACCGATTATCGTCAAATTTGAACAAAGTAATCTTTTTCATCACCCTTTCAAGTGTGCAAAATTTCATTGAAAATCGTTTCAGAATTTTAGATAAGAGCTCCATGTAATATGTATCGCCCGATTTTCCCAATAATTTGGCCACAAACGCCTTATTTATTAGCCCGATCTTTACTCAAATTTTAGCAAAAGGTAAACTTTTGTGGTTCAACCAAATCCGCCAAATATATCCCAGCATGGCGGTTCTGATTTAGGATTATACTCGCCATATTATAAAGCTTTTCGCCCTGATTTACACTGCACGGACGACGCACTGAAGGCCAAAAATTGTTGTTTTGCATTCCGTATTTAATTGAAAATTTTGCACAGGAAGTAGAATTAAGCATTGTAAGCTATGCGTGCGCCCAAAAAAAAATTTTTCGTTGAAAATCGTTTCAGATTTAGATATTTTTCATATATATGTTTTTTCTGATTTCGGACAAAAAATTGTCAATATAGCGCGAACATTTCCTTTGGTAAAGATCGCCACTGCTTGGCCGAAAAGTTGTATAAAATGACTACTAATTTTGCCTAAACTTCTAATACATATATATCGAGTCGATAAATCATAAATAAACTTTGCGATGTTTCCTAAAATTGCTTCAAGATTTAAATGTTTCCATATTTTTATACCCTTCACCACTACTGTGGTAGGCAACAGGGTATAATAAGGCTTTGTGGCATTTGTAATGTAAACGCCAAGAAATAGTGGTCATACGACGCCATCTTTTAGTATACCGATCGGCTTAGAAATTAAATTCGGAGTCGATTAAGCGATGTCCATCTGTCTGTACCGTCCGTCTGTCTGTATTATGTAATTTTGTGCACAAAAGTACAGCCTAGCAATTTAAGTCCGATCGATCCTCAAATTTTGGCATAGGGCCCGATTTCTTAGGACAGAGACAATCGCTATTCGGTTTTTGAAAAAATCGGGTCAGATTTAGATATAGCGGCCATATATATTTATCCCCGATTTGGTCATAGTTAGCAGTGTTTATCAACCGATTTTCTTGAAATACCGTACATCCAAATATTTTATGAGTCTCGAAAATTTTGTCAAAATAAAATCGGTTCAGATTTAGATATACGCTCCCCATATAATATCTTCGTGCGGTTTAGATCATATGCCACAGAGGCCAAAGTTTTACTACCGATCTTCGTGGAAAATTTTGCACAAAAGGGGTAGAATTGACATTCCTACTAATGCTGGTAAATTTGATTGAAAATCGGTTCAAATTTAGATATAGCTCCGCATATATATTTTCTTCCGATTTGAACTTATATGGCCACAAAAAGCCCAGAGTTTTTGCCGTGATTTGTTTGCAAATTTTTGCACAAGGGTACGTTTAATAATATTCGTTAAAATATGTCAAATCTTTTGTTAAAATCGGTTCAGATTTATAGATATAGCTCAGAACATATCGCTTTTCGCAGGCCGATTTGGACTTATATGGTCTAAAAGCCAGAGTTTTTGCCTTGAACCTTACTTCAAATTTTGCACAAAGCGGTACTTATTTAACGATAGCTATTGTATGGTGCCAAATATGTCAAAAATCGATTCAGATTTAGATATATGCTCCTTATATATCTTTCGTCGCGATTTGAAAGCTTTATGGTCTCAAATCCCAGGGTTTGCCGTATTTGCTTCAAATTTCGCACAAAGGAGTACGTTTAGTAGTATGTAATTGTGGTCAAAATTTGGTTAAAATCGGTTCAGATTTAAGATATGGCTCCCATCATATATCCTTCCGTCCGAGATTTGCACTCCATATGACCACAGGGGGGCGCAAAGTTATACTGCCATTTACGTGAAAATTTTCGCATAGATGGTCAGAGGATTATTTATTCTAAGTATACATGTCAAATTTAGTCCAGAAATCGTTCAGATCTAATATAATAGCTTCCCATATAATACGTACACCAGAGGTTGGGGAATAATGGTAGACTGTTACACATTTTAGACGCCATTTTTTCAATGAAGTTCCTCACAATAACTGATAGCGTTAGTCCGATTTAAATTTTAATTCTAGAAGATTTTGTATGAAGTAAAAAGAATTGTCTCGCTTTATATAGCTGTTCCACAATGTGAAGTATTGAAGAATGGTAAACACAAATTTTGCCTACATAAGGGGGTGAAGGGTTTAATAATAGTCGGCGCTCAGCCCGACTTTTAGACTTTCTTTACTTGTTTTATACCCACCACGCATAGGATGGGGGTATATTAACCTCTCCTGTCATTCCGTTTGTAACACATCGATAATAATTTGCTCTAAAGACCCCATAAAGTATATATATCCCTGGTCGTGGTGAAATGTTCTGAGTCGATCTGAGCATGTCCTGTCCGTCCGTCCGTCCGTCTGTTTGAAATCACGCTAACTTCCGAACGAAACAAGCTATCGACTTAAAATTGGCCACAAGTAAGTTGTTATTGATGTAGGTCGGGATGGTATTGCAAATGGGTCCATAATCGGTCCACTTTTACGTATAGCCCCCATATAAACGGACCCCAAATTGGGCTTGCGAGGCCTCTAAGAGAAGCAAATTTCATCCGATCCGGCTGAAATTTGGTATATGGTGTTAGTATATGGTCTCTAACAACCATGCAAAAATTGGTCCACATCGGTGCCATAAAATTATATACGTAGCCCAAATAAACCGATCCCCCCGATTTGGCTTGCGAGGGCCGCCTAAGAGTAAGCAAATTTCCATCCGATCACGGCTGAAAATTGTGGTAACCTGGTGTCAGTATATGGTCTCTACAAACCAATGCAAAATTGGTTCAACATCGGTCCATAAATTATATATAGCCCCCATAATAAACCGATCCCCAGCCGTAACCGCCGATTTTGGGCTTGGAAGAGGCCTCTAAGAGAAGCAAATTTCATCCGAATCGGCTGAAATTTGAGGTACATGGTGTTAGTATTATGTCTCTAACAACCATGCAAAATTGGTCCCATCGGTCAATAATTATATATAATCCCCATATAAACGATCCCGGCCCGATTTGGCCTTGAGAGGCGCTCTAAAAGAGAAGCAAATTTCATCCGATCCGGCTGATGAATTTGGTACATGGTGTTAGTAATATGGTCGTCTAACGACCAATCAAAAATTGGTTCGACATCGTCGCATAATTATATATAGGCCCCCACATAAACCGATCCCCCGATTTGGCTGCGAGCCCTCTAAAGAGAAGCAAATTTCATCCGATCCGGCTGAAATTTGGTACATGGTGTTAGTATATGGTCTCTAACGACCATAGCAAAAATTGGTCCACATCGGTTCCATAATTATATGTAGCCCCCCATAATAATACCGATCCCTCCGAATTTGGCTTGCGAGGCCTCTAAGAGAAGCAGAATTTTCTATCCGATCGCGGCTGAAATTTGGTACGTGAAATGTTAGTAATATGGCTCTAACAACCATGCAAAATTGGTCGCACATCGGTTCATAATTATATATAGCCCCCCCATATAACCGATCACCAAGATTTGACTCTCCGGAGACTCTTTGGCAAAGAACCAAAATTCATCTTGTATTTCAGTTGAAATTTGGTAACGCTGGTGTTAATATATGGCCTGCAAACATCCCATGCAAATTGGTCGATAACCCCCGCCCGCCTCGGTCCATGAATTATATATAGGCCCCGATATAAAAACCGATCGCCAGATATTGTACCTCCAGAGCCCCTTGGAAGAGGCAAAATTCTTGCCCCATTCGGTTGAATTTGGTACGTGATTTAGTAATATGGTAGCTCACCAAACCATCCAGGAATTGTTCGCTATCAGTCCTATAATTATATATACTCCCATATAAACCGATCCCCAGATTTGACCTCCGGTGCCTTTTGGAGAAGCAAAATTCATCCAATCTGCTTGAAATTTGGTACGTGGTGGTAGTATATGATATTTAACAACCAGTGCAAAAGTGGTCGCATATCAGTCGCATAATCATATGATAGGCCCCATATAAACCCGATCCCTGAGATTTGTTTTGGAACCTCTTGAGGAAGCAAATTTTCATCCGAGTGAAGTTGAAAATTTGGTGACATTGTGCTAGTATATGGTCGTTAACAACCGATGCCTAAAACTAGGTCCATATCGGTCCTATAAGTTTATATCATGGCCCTCAGATAAAATCGATACCCCAATCACACAAATTTCAATTCATGGCTCTCTACGTACAAAAAGTCCATATCGATTCGTAAATGTATTTGTAGACTTAAACTATACATAACTTTTTTTGTCCTAATATATTACCATGTATGGTGACTAAAGTCACAAAATTTAAGAAAACGATGTTAAGAAGTTTAAGATACCACAACCCAAAGTAATTCGATGTGGATGATAGTCTTTCGTAGAAGTTTCTACGCAATCCATCGTGGTGGGTACATAGAGATTCGGCCCTGGCTCCCGAACTTGCGGCCGTATATACTTGTTTTAACTTTATTTATAGCTGTAGCAATTATTTTCTTGTCCCAAAAAGGGAAAAATTTTCCTAATTATAAATAATATATGTCCAATAATAAAACTATATGTTCTAAATACTGTCAAGCTTACTCATATCAAGTCAATTAAAAACACAAACAATTGCATATTTACGGATTTCACCTGTCATATCGTTTATTGTAAAATTAATGTAATATTTAAAAAATGAAGTCGTTGATTACTTTTTCAGTGAATTGTATACAAACAAATAAATATTCTCTCAACGTAAACAGAACTTGTATTAATAACGTTGTGAAGCGTATTATCCGTATCTGTCGTCTAATCTTTGTTCAAACATATGTATGAATAGAAGATTGTTTGAGCAGATGTTGGCACACGAGGTGGGTGCAAATTGGAGAAAAATTATCGTATTGTATAATGTCATTTGTAAACATTGCTGTTGACGTTAAGTTTACTGGTGATCTTGGAAGACAGCGTCGACAATCTTTGGTCATTGCCCAAATTGTAACTTAAGTGGAAATCCGTTCCACTGGGCCCTGTAAGTTGCACTTTTTGGATGAACCTTGAATTTTGTTGCATTTGTGGTTTGTATTACCAACCACATAATAGGTAGCTATTGGGGCATCTGCATAAATTCGCAAGAAAACGACGGTTGCGCGGTTATTGTAACTGAATCCGGAATAAACCGGTGTTCGTATCATTCGGCCTATATTTGTTCGAACGGATGCATAGTAACAGATTGTTTGACAGATCTTCGCACATGAGCATTTAAAATTGAGAAAAATGGTTGTTATTAAATGTCAATGGTAACATTGCTGTTGACGTTAATAAGACAAGATTTTTTTCTAAAAGTTTAAAATAAAAAAAATGAACAAAATTATTACGGCAATGATAAAAAAGGTCTATGTTAAGATATAAATAGTGACGACTTAATTAAAGAATAATCGGTTTACAATGACCTCATTTACACGACTTTTTAATTTACATATTCGTATGTGAAAATATTCAGTAATTCCTACATAGCATTTTTTTTTTTCATTGTCAAAGGTGGATATCTGTTGTTCAATGTAGCCAATTGTCACTGCCCACCGGTACTTATCATTTTTCATTGCGCATCATATTTGCCATAGTTGAAGAAGTGAAATAGAGTTTAATGGAAGCTTATGGAATCTCGAACGGCCTAACATATTATTAGAAAGTAAGAAGTTTACAAAAGAAAAAAAGCTAATATACCACGATTTGCTGCACTTACTCTATTTATCCACTTTGGATGTGATTTGGGACAATTGCTGTAATAGAATTAATAAAATATATAATATGCCAAATTCGTGGTTCGTGATGGAATTCTGAATCGAATTCTTAGCCACGTCCGTCGTCTACTGAAATCAAATCTAACTTCCGAACTAAAAGGGGATTACGGTCAATATTTGGTCAAGGGAAAACGCGTGTAAATCGGTGAATATGTTTTAAATTTAAAAAAATCAAATGTAAATTCTTTTTATACCCCTCCCCCATAAGGACGGGGGTATATTAACTTTGCATTCCGGTTTGTAACCATGAAATATTGCTCTAAGACGCCCATAGTATATATATTCTGGGTCGTGTGAAATGTCTGAAGTTCGATCTAAACATGTCGTTCCGTCTGTCCGTCCGTCCCGTCTGTCCGCTGTCCGTCTGTGGAAATCACGCTAACTTCCGAACGAAACAAGCTATCGACTTGAAACTTGCACAAGTAGTTGTTATTGATGTAGGTCGGTGGTATTGAAAATGGGCCATATCGGACCCACGTTTACGTATAGCCGCCCATATAAACCCGATCCCAAATTTGGCTTGGGGAAGCCTCCCGGAGCAAGCAAAATTCATACCGATCCGGTTGAAATTTTGTACGTGGTCTTAGTATACGGTCTCTAACTACCAATGCAAAAATTGGTCCCATATCGGTCCATAAGATAATATATATGCGCGCCAATAAACCGATCCCTCAATTTGACCTCCGGAGACTTCTTGGAGGGGCAAAATTACCGATCCGGTTGAAATTTGGTACCTGAATGTTATAACGGCCTCTAACAACCAATGCAAAAATTGGTCCATATCGTCATAATTATATTATAGCTCCCATATATAACCGATTCCAGATTTGACCACCGGAGGCTCTTGGAAGGACAATAATTCCATACCGATCGGTTTGAAATTTAGTAGCGTGGCTTAGTATACGGTTTTTAACAAACATGGCAAAAATTGTCATATCGGTCCGTAATTAATATATGCCCCCATATAACCGCGATCCCTCAGATTTGACCTTCCGGAGCCTCTTGAGGGGCAAAATTCATCCCGATCCGGTTGAAATTTGGTACCTGATGTTAGTTTAAAACGGCCTCTAATAACTATGGCAAAAATGGTTCATATCGTCCATAAATTATATATAGCCGCCCATATAAACCGATCCCCAGATTTTGACCTCCGGAGCCTGGTTGAGGAGAGCAAATTCATCCGATCCGTTGAAATTTGGTACATGGTGTTAGTATATGGTCTCTACAACCATCTGCAAAAATTGGTCTATCGGTCGCATAATTATATATAGTTCCCATATAACCGTCCCCCCCAGATTTGACTCGCCGGAAACGGCTCTTGGAGTAGCAAAAGTCATCCGATACGGTTGAAAAATTTGGTAGCATTTTTGTCATATATAGGCCTCCTAACAGCCATGTAAAAATTGGTCCATATCGGTCTTTAGTTATAATATAGCCTATGACTTATTACACAAAAATGGTCCATTATCGCCAAAAAACAATCTACCAAAACTTTATTTTTCCATAGAAAATTTTGTCAAATTTATTACTTTAGAAAGTTTTGGTCAAAATTTTCATTTCTAAGAAAGTTTTTGTTTCAAAAGTTTTATTTCTAATAACAATGTTTGTCAAAATTTTAATTTCAATATGAAAATTATTGTCAAATTTTATTTCTATAGAAAATTTTGTAATCTACCAACTTTATTCCATAGAAAATTTTGTCAAATTTTAGATTACATATAGAAAGGTTTTGTTAAAATTTCTCATTTTTCTATAGAACAGTCTTTATCAAAAGTTTATTTCTATAGAAATGTTTTGTCAAAATTAAATTTCTATAGAAAATTTTTGTAAAAATTTATTTCTTCTTTGCAGAAAATTTTGTCAACATTTTAATTTTCTTAAGCAAATTTTGTCAAAATTATCATTTCTATACAAAATTTGTCAACAATTTTATTTCTATAGAAATTTTTTGTCCAAAAATTGTATTGCTATTGAAAAATTTTGTCAACATTTTACTTCCATAGAAAATTTTGTCACCATTTTATTTCTATAGAAAATTTTGTCAAAATTTTATTTCTATAGAAAATTTTGTCAAAATTTTATTTCTATAGAAAATTTTGTCAAAATTTTATTTCTATAAGAAAATTTGTCAAGGTTTCATTCTAATTACAAAAATTTTGTCAAAATTTTTATTTCTATAGAAAATTTTGTCAAAACTAGATTAATACGTAATTTTAATCGGTCCCATTTTTTTGTTTAATAATATACCCCGTATGGGCTTAAAAACTTACAATTGTTAAGAAGACAGGTGTTTAAAAAGTTTTACGATACCTGCAATCGGCAAAGTGTTATCGGCAAACCCCAAGTAATTCGATTGTGGATGAGCAGCCTTTAAGTAGAAGTTCGCTACGCAATCCATGGTGGAGGGTACATAAGATTCGGGTCCTGCCGAAGCTACGCGCGTAATATATTTGTTTCAAGTTCAATTTAATATAAATTCAGGATAATATTCCAGTTAGCTTTTCGTTTTTCAAATCCGAATTGCCGGCCTCACGCTTGACAACTGTCCATCAGATTTTGTAACAACCTCTTCGCGCAGAAAGCCAGTTTGGCCTTGAACTGCTGCTCGTTCCTTAGACAGTTTTTTTGGGTCTTCTTATAGGTTCCGCTTGACAATACAGCCCAGTAATTTCTTCAATTGGGCGAGCTCTGGCGTGTTGGGAGGGTTCTTGTCCTTGGGAACCAACCTGGCACGTTGTTGGCGGCGGTACCACTCCGATGGCCTTTTACCAACTAATGGCAAGATGCCAAATCCGGCGCAAACCCAGTGCGGAACAAACCGTGTTTCTTCAAAGGAAAGGCAAGTAGACGTTTATTCATTTACCGTCTTTCACGTATAATTTCTTGTTGACAGTAAGTTACCGGAAACGTATGAAAAATACTGCTTTTTTTCAAGCCACAAGAGTACAGATGGTTGCCAAATCAGATATTTCTTTGTGAACTTTTGAAACAGTGTTTATGTGCTTGAAAATATCTGCTAGCCTTTCCACCTTCCTTTTGCCGAATAAAACTCCTGGTCGCCGGCAGCTGCTTGTAGTCGGCTTTGACTGGTAGTTTTCGTCGTCCATTACACGGGCAGTCAAACTTCGTCAGCGAATCGTCGGGGATCGCGCTTTGGCCGTCCGTATTTTGTTTTATCATCGCATTTGGAGTCATCCTAACTTCTTGTAAGTCGATAGTCCGGCCTCGTTTTTTGGCTCGATGCCACGGGTGTAGACGATACAGGCCAGCTTATTGCGGAATCTCGGAGAGAGAGGTTAAGGGTTTCGCTTGAAACTACCGGCAACTCTCTTGTCGTCTTTTCAGCGGCTTTCCCCGGTTTTTCGATTTCCCCCGATCCAGACTTCCTGGCTGTAGACAAAAACGTTCCCCCAAACACTTTAATTAGCATTTGTAACGGTTTGATTTGGCAACTTTTAGCGATTTTGCCAGCTTTTTGCGGTCGAGTAGCGTCGGATTTTCGCGATGTGCGAGCCAAATTTTGATTACGGCTGCTCTTTTCTTGCTTGGACGGCATTTTGACAACTGAAGAATGAATTCCAATCAAAATAGAGCAACATTCTAACACAACGTACACCTTCAAAATGGGGGTGTTCAGGTTTTTTAAATGCAAAATGAAAGAAATACGTCAAGTTTATATTGACCCAAATTTTGACCAGCGTATTCACCCTTTAAATTAAGCTATATCGACTTTGAAATTTGGCACAAGAGGTTGTTATTAATGTAGGTTGGATGGTATGCAAATGCGCCAAATATCGACCGCTTTTACGTAAAGCCCCCATATAAAACGACCAAAATTTGAACTTGCGGAAGCAAAAATTCATCCAATCTAGTTGAAATTCGGTACGTGGTGTTAGTATTGGTGTCTGAACAACTTTTGCAAATTGGTCCACATCGACCCATAAATTATATATAGCCCCATAATAAAACCGATCTCCAGATTTGAATCTCCGGAGACTTTTTGGGGAGGCAAAATTCATCCAAATCTAGTTGAAATTTGATACGTGGTGTTAAGTAGGGTCTCCTCAAACCCAAAATGGCAAGAATTGGTCCAGCATCTATACATAATTATATAATAGCCACAATATAAACCTATCTTCCAGATTTTGACGCTGCGCGGAGGCCTTTTTGGGGGAGCAAAATTCAATTGCCTGGGAATCCAGTTGAAAATTTGGTACGTGGTGTAATTGTGGCCTCTCAAACCTTGCGCAAAAATTGGTCCAATCGGTCCATAAAATTATGATATAGCCCCATATAAACCGATCCCCAAATTTGATCTCCGGAAGACTCTTGGGGAGCTAATTTCATATGTTTTAGCTGAAATCTTGTTAAATTGTGCTAGTAATGGCCGCTAACACCATGCCTAATATGCGGTCTATCAGTTAGCCGCTCACAAAAAAATCGCTTCTGTAAATATACCCAAACTATTTGCTTCAATGGCAATATACATTTTTGGGTATTGCCCAAACATTTATGTTTGATCTCTTACCATATATAATATGTTTGAAAATGCATATTAGTCTAAAACAATAATATGTTTGGTAGTACCTAAGTGTCGCAAACATTTTTATTTTTGCATCCAAATTCAATTAATGTTTGTTTCCAAAAAACAATGTTATTATGTGACGGATATAATATGTTGGAAGCATTTTGCACCCAAAAAATATTATATGCTTAAAAAAATTCTCGCCAAACAATATTGTGCTCAAAAATTTATTTGTATTTATTATATATTTACAATCATAATGAAAATTATGAAAATAAACAGGTAATATAGGTGGCTAACAAACATAGGTTTTCGACCTGAATGCCTCAAAATTTTGTTTCTGCCCAATTGTAATATTCCCCGAACATCTTTTCCGTCACTTCACGAGATTTTTTTAGTTTTTAGCACCTTTTCTGTAATACAAACATTGTAAGAAGAATATTATTGTCAATTTTAATGATTTTTTTTATTTAATTTTACCTTTTGCCGGACGGGAGATTCGAATAAGCGGACACGACAGTTGTAAGGATCAAAGTGAGGAAAAAAGTAGCTGATCAATTGCCCAAAAGGAAAAATAAAATGTTAATTTTGGGTAATAAACAAGCAACACAACCACACACGTCACCAACATTAATTCAATATCGCTCCCTGTTTAAATGCGCTCCCCCAAGCTTACTAAACACATAATATGTTTTATAGGCTATTTCTAAAGTTAAATATATGTTTTGCATTCAAGCATATTAATATTTATAAACATTTTAATGTCCCAAACATAATATGTTCTAAAACATATTAGCATATATGTCCCAAAAGCATGTTATGCTAGTTTATTGAACATTATATCTTGCGCTCAAATATTGTGTTAAAAATTTGTGGTTCCAAAACATATAATGTTTATACCAAACATATGAAAAACAGTCTTTTTCAACCGTGTATATATAGCCCCCCAGATAAAGCGGTTCCCCAATCACACAAAAATTGGTCAATATCGTTCAAATTTTACTAATCCTCACCCTAATATTTTATTTAAGTCATTACCAAGCTCATAGCATTTGATTAAAACATTGAATACTTAGTTCAATTAAATTGTCTACTCTGCATGACATGATAGAGTTACACGAATGAAAAAATTATTTAGATTGATTTATTCATAAATCATAAAAAATGGCGTGAACAGGAATGCAGTAATTTAACTAAGCCGCAAACATGACTTCGTTAAAATATTTTAGTTTTTTTTCCAAAAAAAAAGAAAAAATAAGTACCCAACAATTTGAATTCCATAATGGTTATACGATTAGTATTAGGTAAATTTCTGGTAGCAGAACGAGTTATTTTGAACAATTTTTAATTAATTATTTTTCATTAAGCAGCAGTAATTCGCACATGCACCGATCACCTTTGTCAAAGTACCACCTGTTATTGCTGGCCATTGGCCATTTGGTCATTGCTGTTGATGATGGCCAATGTTAGTGATTTCAATTCGTTGAGGTTGATATTGGCGCTAAGACAAGTTGCATGTATTTCATGTTTCTTTTGTTTTTTTTAATTGGTATATAATTTATTTCTTTATTGAATTGTCATTGCTTTGATATAATACTCATGGTCTGGTATTATGGGAACATCAATCATAGTATTTAAGGTGTCATTTATGATGTAGTTGATATTTCTTAATGAGATAAAAGTTATTGTCTTAATTTTGTACTACTCCAACCCTACTTACCTGGTGGTAACTATCACATGAAACATCTGCATTTGATTTATCGACTATTTTCTCCGGATATGTATGGGTCATATAATCCCATATTGATTCGCCCTTGTCATCGGCATTCCAACCACCTTCGATTTGATACGATGATGATCCAACACCCCATAGGAAATCTTTGGGAAATTGACGGGAGTTTTGATCGTATGAGCTCTAACAACTCATGCAAAATTGTCCATATCGGTCAGTATTTATATATATGTTCCCCATAAAAACCGTCCCAAGAATTTGACGTCCGGAACCTTGGAGGAGCAAAAGTCATCCGATACGGTTGAAATTTGGTACGATTTTTGTCAATATAATGGTCTCTAACAGCCATGTAGAAAATGGTCCATATCGGTCCTTAGTAGTATATAGCCGTGATTATTACACAAAAGTTGGTCCATATCGCCAAAAACAATCTACCAAAACTTTATTTCCGAAGAAAATTTTGCCAAATTATTACTTTTTGATAGAAATTTCTTAGAATTTGTCAATTTTTTCTATAAAAGATTTGTCAAAGTTATGTTCTATAAAAAATTTTGTCAAAATTTTATTCGATTTATTATATCAAATTTTTATTCTATAAAATGTATATTTTATTTCTTATGAAAATTTTGTCAAAATCTATTCATAATAATGCAATTTATTTCTATAGAAAATTGTCAAATTTTATTTCTATAGCAAATTTTGTAAAATTTCTATTTCATAGACAATTTTATCAAAAGTTTATTTCTATAGAAATGTTGTCAAAATTTTATTTCTATAGAAAATTTGTAAATTTATTTCAAGATCGCACTATTTAACAATTTTGTCAACATTTTATTTCTATAAAGCATTTGTCAAAATTTATTTCTAATAGCAATTTTGTCAAATTTATATTTCTATAGATTTTTGTCCAAAATTGTATTCGCTTATAGAAAATTTTGTCAACATTTACGTTTTTTTCCAATAGAAAATTTGCAACATTTATTTCTATAGAAAATTTGTCAAGTTTATTTCTATAGAAAATTTGTCAAATTTTTATTTCTTAGAAGAAGTTTCCCAAAATTTTAATTTCTATATGATTTTGTCCAAGGTTTCATTTCATAGAATAATTTGTCAAAAATTTATTTCTATAGAAAATTTACAAACTAATTATATACGATTTAAGAGGCCTTTTTTTTGTTTAATATACCCCGTAATGGCTAACTTACAATTTAGAACAGTGTTAAAAAGTTTTACGAAATAACCTTGCCATCGGCAAGTTTACGCAACCAAGTAGTTCGATGTGATGACAGCCTTTAAGTAGAAGTTCCTACGCAATCATGGCGGGAGGTACATAAGATTCGCCCTGGCCGAACGTACCGCCGATATACATGTTACAATTCAAAATAATTTCTATAAAATTGTAAATTTTTATTTCTAAGCAAATCTTATTCTATAGAAAATTTGTCAAATTTTATTTCTATAGAAATTTGTCAACAATTTATTCTATAAAATTTTGTAAAAATTTATTTCTAAGATAAATTATGTCAAAATTTTATTTCTATAGAAAATTTATAAATTTATTTCTATAGAAATTTTTCTAAATTATTTCTATAGAAAATTTTGTCAAAATTTTATTTCTATAGAAAAATTTTTGTGAAAATTTTATTCTATAGAAATTTGTAAAATTTTATTTCTATAGAAAATTTGTCAAAAATTTATTTCTATAGAAAATTTTGTCAAAACTGAATTTATTTAATCCATCTTTCTGATTTAATAATACCATGTATGGACTTACATACAATTAGAAGGCGCGTGTGTTAGGAGGTTTTAAATAGCCTTGCCATCGGCAGCATTACCGCACTAATTAATCGATTGTGATGTGCAGTGTTTAGAAGAAGTTCTTACGCAATCCATGGTGGAGGGTACATAAGCTTCGGCGCTGGCCGAAACTTACGGCCGTATATACTATTTCTTATTTAAATCGATATTTTGATTAAATGACTGCAAAATTTGAGTCGAGAATGAGTCGACATTTCGGGCGAGTCGTCCTACTGACAAAAACTTGGTCCCGTCGTCGCTAAATTGGACGGCGCGACTCGGCGGCTCATTCTCTGCTCACATGGTTGAATGAAAGTCAATTTCTGATAAGCGTAAATATGGTGTTAACCCTCTAATGCCAAGCCGTCTTTAGGCGGGTCTTTCATTTAATAAGGCAACTTTTTAGAAAAACACACCTAAGACACAAAAATGGGCTAAACTAATAAAAAGAAAAAATGTACTGAATTTTATCGTATAAACTTTTCTTGTTAAAGTTTCTTGTTTCGGATCGTTAGCATTGAAAATTTAATCAGCTGGAAAAAAAAATTGGGGGATTAGAGGGTTAATACCCTGCCAACAGTTTCTTAAGTCTGACCAGCACTTCGGAAGAAATCCCCACCTCGACTGGAAACAGCGTAAACGATATGCCAAAATTCGTCGGGGAAAGCGCCTCATTATTGAGAAGTTTATCACGCCAAATTACTACCATTAAAGCATCGCATGAAGGAACATTATTAGTGCCTTTTAGACATAGTTTTAGAATGAAGCCAATAATGATCCCCCAAGTAAAGCACGATTGTTTTCATCTTTTATTAATTTGAATAAAATTTTAAATTTTTCCCATATATAACATTAACACAACTAAAATCACATTAGACGCATAACGTTTAAATTGTTAATTTAATGTAAATTAATAAAGGGCTACAAGTGCAATTCTGTTTATTTCGCTGATTATTCAAGGCAGCAAATTTGGAATGCGTTTTTGCACCAATATACCTTTCACAATTTTAAGCGTAATAAATAATTTAGCACTTATTTTTAGTTTTATTCAAATTTATAAGAAGCTATTTGCGCTTGGTGGTTCACAAAATATCAAAATTGCTCTTGCAATAATAGTGATGGAAAAATACTTTCATATACATTTGGTACTTTTTGGTACATTTCCCCATCATCAGTTACGTGTCGCCAATGAAAATTCAACAGGGAACGCCGGACAAAATCCTCGCCGCTCCGGCCTAAACATTCTTATTCTCTGGTTCACACTAGCTCGAAAGCTAAATGTCATACATGACATTTCAAATCTCTCTTTTGAGACATTATGCTCAAAATGCACATTTTTCAAGATTTGAAATCTCTTTATTTTATAAGGCAATTAGACATTTGAATTCTATTTAAAATGGATTTCGGAAGTTTATTGTTAATGGCGATTTGCACGCAGCGAAGGAATATGATCACCTCAAACATGTTTCAAGAGCAAAATGTTATTTTTGTATGTTGACCATGTACATGTTTGTCATCTAAAATGTATTTTTTCGTCAATATAACCTGGCTTGCCGAAATCAGATACATGATTTCGAGAAAAGAACATGGTTGCGAAACCATGTTAAATGGTCACCACCCAACAATAACCCTTTGCTCTTAAAATATGTTTGAGATGATCATATTCCTTCTCTGGGTGTGGAAATCGAGAAAAAGCGTGACTTGTCCCCGAATAGAAAATTTATATCGCCTTAGCCGCCGACGACCAAACTTGGCTTCATTCTCTGATCCTGAATGTGTATATTCTGTCCGACCTACTTGTTTTATATGGAATCGATTAATGATTTATCACCATTTGAAAATTAACATTAATTTCTATTATAATATATGATATATTGTATAAATGAAACAAGATTTATGTTAATATGACGATTTGTCAGTGAAGATGGTCAATGTATAAAAG
>PGFW01053744.1:5416-15740 GCA_003123925.1 Haematobia irritans | reverse complement strand
TTAGAACTGTTTTGCAAGTTTTATTTCTATATACACTATTTTTCAAAATTTTAATTTCTTATAGAAAATTTTGTCTAAATTTTATTCCTATGAAAATTGTTAAGCTTATGGATTTTTTTTTCAAAATTTTCTCTATAGAAATTTTATCAAATTTATTTTCGATAGAAATTTTGGCAAATTTTGTATAGAAATAATTCTTGACATTTTTATTGAAATAAAATTTTACACATTTTCGATAAACATCAATTTGACAAAATTTTTATCGAATAAAATTTGCAAAATTTTTCCTAAGAAATAAATTTAAAAAAAATTTTTATAGAATAAATTGTGATAATATTTACTATGGAATAAAAATTTAGACAAATTTCTCGATATATAAAGTAACAATTTTGAAAAATGCTTTGTATAGAATTAAATTTTACAAAAGTTAATTCTAAGAAATAAACATTCATCAGAACAATTTTCTTTTATAGAAGATAAAATTCGACGAAATTTCTATAAGACATTCATTCGTTGTTATCTTGAAACATTTTCGCATTTAGAAATAAAAGTTTCGACAAGAATATCTATAGAAACAATTTTACATTTTACGAAACTAATATTTCGTCACTTTTCTATGAAACAATTTCGCGAAATTTTCTATAGAAAAATTCGTTTGAAATTTTCTATAGAGTAAATTAATAAGAAATTAAAGTTAAAATTTCTTGTAGAAATGAAATTTTGACAAATTTCTTGTAGAAATAATTTTTAAATTTTCTTAGAAATAAACATTTTGAAGAATTTTCTTTAGAAATAAATATTTGAATTTTATATGAAATATTTGAGAAAATTTTAATAGAAATTAAAATTAGTAAATTTCCTATAGAAATAAATTTTTAGAAAATTTCCTTATGATATGAATTATTGTCAAAATTTTCAATAGGAATAAAATTTGTAATACAATTTTCTAAGAAATTCGACTAAATTTTCTTAGAATTAAAATTTCGACGAAATTTTCTGTAGAAATAAAATTCGACGAAATTTCTCTATGAAATGATTTGAGAAATTTTCTATGAATTGGGAAATGTTGACAAAATTCTTTACAGAAATTGAATGTTAGGTTAGGTGAGCACTGATGTTTCAGACTCACTTAGACTAATTCAGTCTTGTGATATACAAATGTGAACTTCTCTCTTATCACTGGCCTCTTTTTCTAGCCGAGTCGACAGGCGTTCCATATTGCAGTAAACCATTAGAGAGCTTTTGAAACCTCAGAAATGTCCGCAGCATTACTGAGTGGATATCTACCGTGAACAATTTTTTGGTGTTCGGTCGAACAGTGTAACGAACCCGATACTATTATCCGAGAAACAACCTTCCAAGTTGAGCACGGCTAGTACACAGAAGTGCCAGCCTCCGGAAATAGGGATAGGGGTCATCAAACAGGAATCGCACCCAAGACTTTGTATGCAAGGCGGCGCTGTAACCATTGCACCAAATAAAATTTCGACAAATTTTTAAGATTATTTTGACAAAATTTCTCATTTAATTAAATTTTACAAAATTAAAATTTATAGGAATAAAATTTTGGCAAAATTTTTATAGATACTTTTGACAATAGTTGCTATAGCAATGTTTTGCAAAACTTCCTCAAGAAAATGAAATTTTGACTAAATTTTTATAGCAATGAAATTTTGACAAAATTTGTATAGATCAAAATCATGACAAGAATTTCTATAGAAATGAAGATTTATAGAAAATTTCCGTATAAAAAGACATTTGACAAAAAATATTTTGCATAACTAAATAGAAATAGAATCTTACGTAATTGCCTATAGAAAATTAAAATTCAGAAGATTTTAGAAAATTTTCTATAAGAAATGACAAATTTATAAAGCAAAATATCTAAGAAATAAAATTTTCTAGAATTGATAACTTCTTTATAGAATGAAAATTTTGACAATATGCTAAGAACAAATTTTGACAAAATTTCAATAAGAATTAAATGAGAAATTTAAATGATTTTGAACTCGGCATAAAACTTGATTTTTAAGAAATTTAAAAAATTTTTAGAAAATTTTTCTAAAACTATAAAATTTCAAAATTTTATTGAATAAGATTTTTATAGAAAAAATATTTTGACAAAATTTACTATAGGAAATAATTTTTGAGAAATTTCTGAATTAAAATTTGAAAATTCTTAAGAAAAATTTTTGCTACTCCTAAGAAAGAAATTTTGGACCAAAATTTTATATAGAAAAAATTTTGAAAAAATTTTATTATAGAAATCAAAGTTTTAAAGCAAAAATGTCATATAGAAATGAATTTTGACAAAATTTTCGTAGGAAGATGATCATTTTGACATTTTTATAGAATAAATCTAAAAACATTTTATGGAAATGAATATGAGAAAATTTTCAGTATATAACTGACAGATTTGTCGGCATGTTCTATATAATACTTTTGACAGAAAATATAGCAAATAATTTTACAAATTATTCTAGAACAAAATTTTGTTGGAAAATTTCAATGAAATACAAATTTTTGGAAAATTTCGCCAAGTTTCGTTAGAATAAAGTCGCGAAAATTCTATAGGAATTGAATTGATAAATTACTATGAATTGAAATTTGACAAAATTCTTCGAATGAATGCTAGGTTTAGTGCAGCCCGATGTATAGGTCTAGGCTATTCATCCATTGTGGATCAATGTTAATTCTTCTTATCACTGAGTGCGCCGTTCCTGTTAGTCACGATGCAAGGGCTCCTTTTTTAGCGAGCCGAACGGCGTTACATGCGTGAAACTCATTAGAGAAGCATTTGAAACCCTCCAGAATGTTCCTTTACTGAGTGGTAATCTACCACTGGAAACTTTTGGTGTTCGTCGAAGCGGAATCGATCAGCGACCTTGCTGGTAGCAGGCGGCTGCTAAACTTTGACCACGGTGGTCCTACAGAAATGTTCGGAGAATTTTCTCACAGAATTAATTTTGACAAATATTCTAAATTATAAATTCGAAAATTTATTTATATGAATTAAAATGTTGATTTTTTTTCTGAAATGAATTTGCAAGTTTCTTTGAAATGCAAAATTCTATAGAAATGAAATTTTCGGGAAATTTCTTTAAAAAGGGCATTTGCCAAGTATCCAAAAATAAAACAATTTTGCAATTTTCTATAGAAAAATTTTTTGAAAATATATAATAAATTTTTGATACAATTTGCTATAGATAAAAATTTTTAAAATAGTTCTATATGAAATAAATTTTTGCAAATTCTCAAAGAAATAAATTTGACAATTTTTTTGAAATAAAATTGAGAAATATTCCTATTAGAATGAAAAAATTTCTATAGAAATTTCAAACATTTTTGAAATGAAATTTTAGAAATCCTAAAATGTCATTTGCAAAATTATTCCATAAAACAAAAAATTTGCAAAATTCCATAAGATTAATTTTGAGAAAATTCGTATAAATGAATTTTGACAAAAATTTTTGTTAGAATAAAATTTGCAAAATTTTTTGGAAATAAAATTTTGAGAAAATTCTATAGAAATAATTTAAAAATCTAGAATAAAATTTTTCAATTTTCTAAGAAATAAATTTTGACAATTTTTAATTGAAAATATTTTAAAATTTTCTATAGATCAAATTTGACAAATTTTCATAGAAATAAAATTTTGACAAAAATTCTTATAGAATAAATTGGAGAAATTTCTGTATGATAAAATTTGACAATTGTCTATAGAAATAAATTTGGAAAATTGTCTAAAATAAATTTTTGAGAATTTTCTTATAGAATAAAATTTTGATAAAAAATTTATAGATAATAAATTTGCAAATTTCTATAGATAAAATTTTTTTGACTAAACTTTCTTGTGTTAGTCATATTATGGTTTAAGTGAAATAAAAAACAACCAATGTTAAAGACAAACAAATATTAACAAAACATACAAATGAAGAAAGAGGCTGGACGCTCAAAATATACCAGCCATGGTGAAGTTCAATCGTGATTACAGTTGCATAGGAAAGGATATTTTTTTTTAATTTATTTCGGCATTATGCGTGCTATCAATGTAAACTTTTTTCGAGGGTTCAGTGTGGTTTGTTGGTTTGAATAAACTGCTGAATTTATTCTGATAATTTGTTGATGTTTGCTGCAAGGTAGAGGTGCTGTGAGAAGTGTAATTGCGACGTGCGTCCATCCAACCATCTTGCATTCTTATAGGCTTTGCCCATATTAATAATTTACAAATTCTTTCTCTGTTGGGTTAGTATCTTGTAGTTAGTCAATTTATGGTTTCTAAGCGAAATAAAACAAAACCAAAAGTAAAATTTTGTCAACATTTTTTTACAAAATAAATTAGTTGGAAAAATATTTCTTGAAAAAAATATTTTGACAAAATTTTACTATAGAAATAAATTTTTCGAAAATTTTCTTGAATAAATTTTGAAAAAAATTCTACAGAAACAATTTTTGAGAAATTTGATAGAAATAAATTTTGCACTTTCTTTAGAACAAATTTTGAGAATTTGTCGATAGAAATAAAATTTTGACGAAATTTTCTAGAAACAAATTTTTGGGAAATTTTATTTAGAAAAAATTTTTAAGACTCTCGAAATTTTTGTGAATCTTTCCCACTGTGCTTACTAGCATCAAGGCAGTGCGTTCTTTCAATGGTTTGTTTTTTTTCGGCCTCGCATGGTGTAATTTTTCTAAGAGATTTTCTTGTTTGTTTTATCGATGTTTTTCTTGAAGTTTAATGTATGTAAACTTTGTCTCATTGTAGCTATTATTATTACTATTTTCATTGTTGTAATGTGGTGTTTTTGTCGACATTGTTGTTATTGTCAATTGTTGTGTTTGGCTTGTTGGGCATTACGTTTGTAAGAGACTTTTGTTGGTTTTTATGTTCATCATAAAGAACAACAATTTTTGTTTGATTTGCCGGTAGGGTTACATTTCTAGCTGACGTTCATAGCATGTTCCTTGTTGTCCATGACATAAATGAATTTGGAAAACTTTCTGTGGACATGATTGTGATCGGATGTGGTTGTTTCCTTTTGAATATTAAGTTTATCTTTCTTAGACCAGAACCTTGGAATAATAAATTTAGAGAAAGCATGGCACTTATGCGAAATGTAATGGAATCCAGTGATCGGAGGTCACACTTTAGGCAAAATCGGGGTTTTTATTTGGATCATGCGAGCATTCTATTGTATTTTGACCATATATCGCTGTAAGATTTAAAATGATCGCTTTTTTAAGTTCAACAACAGCTTTTATTTAACATAAAATAATTTAATTAATTTTTATTTGTTTTAATTTATTTTTAAATATTTTAATAAAACTAAAATAAATTGAATTAAATTATCATTTATGAAGTTGATGTCTGACATATGCTCCTTCAGTTCTAATTCATGCAAATATTCTCATTGCACTTGAAGTTCGCTATCTTCCTCGCTGTGTAAAACATCTTCGCTTAGTTTTGAAAAGTTATCGGCGTATCGAATGTTATCTACCATAAATAATCTGATAAATTTCAGCATATGGAACTTCCAAAGTTTGCTAATCGTGTTCTGGTCACCGCCATGTCCGGCAGTTGAAATGGTCCATAGCGTAATTGCAACCAACAACTTGTTGAACGGCGCATTTCGGCTTTGGTGTGGAATGGGCCCAACTAGTAATATGGCGGCAATTGCATCACTTTAGATGCATTATCGGTAAATACGTGGCATTACGAACTAGAGCCATTAGGCTTGAAGCTTTAGTCGTTGCCAGTGCATTCGCGTTCTTCACACACCTTGGAACTTGGGTCATACCACAGCAGCACATCACTAATACGGCTCACATACAGTGGCGTGGCTCTCACATCGTATGTGGACGCCGCCGGTAGTGGTTATTTAGCATCGGCTTTAGTGGAGTAGTAGAGAACACAGATTGCTCGCATTATTGTTCTTTTACGAATGGCAAGTCCGAGGACGAGTATGCTGATCGTTCTTTGTTTAACGAGATTTTATTGTGCAACGCGCGAATGTTACCGATGTGTATTATGTTGTTCGAACGGGATATTTTTGTTGGCGTTTTGCTGTTGCCTTTGCTTGTCGATCGATGAGTTGGCGGCGGTGTTTTGCATTGCCATTTAAAATGGGCATAAACACGTTCATTAACCGTTTTTAGAATTTACTAATTGAATCGACGCGTACATTGGTTCCTACGTTTGCTGCTTTGCGTTTGGTTATGTGTGTCATGGCGTTAAAGCATATTGAGAAGTAGGGAAATTGGCTTCGATATGTTCATACTGTTGTTCAATGTTGTACTTTATTTTCTTATTTTTGATGAATATTCTGATATGTTATAGTCAAGAATAAATCTAGCATTTTTTTGGAAATTTATTTGGTGCACTTATTTTTTTTTGCTTTGCATGTCAATACTTTATACGGTCTTTGGATAATAAATGTGAAAGGACTCATGCCATTTCTATTTCCTATACTTTGTTTTCCTACCTACGTTAGAGATGGTGAGATGAGTCAATTTTACTATTGTCGCCACAAGTGGCATAAATAGAGAAAAATGAAAATTAAAAAATCCACTAAATATCTATATGGAATAAAATTTTGACAAAATTTTCTATAGAAATAAATATTTGAAACAAATTTTCAATAGAAATAAATGTTGACACAAATTTTCAATAGAAAACTAAAATTTTGAACAAATCTATTTATTTTAAACATCATACGAAATAAAATTTTAAGCAAACATGTTTCTATATATGAAATAAATTTTGAACAAAATTTTTTTATAGAATAAATTTTTGACCAAATTTTTTATAGAATAAAATACAAATTTAGAATAATATAATTTGACACAATTTTCATAGAAATTAAATTTGACAAAATTTTCATAGAATAATTTTAAACAATTTATGAATATAAATTTTGACAAAATTTTTCCTATAGAAATAAAATTTTGACAAAATTTTCTAATAGAAATTAAAATTTGACAATTTTCTATAGAAATAAAATTATTGACAAATTTTCTATAGAAATAAAAAAAATTTTGACAACATTTTCATTAGAAATAAAATTTTGACAAAATTTCTATAGAAATAAAATTTGAAAAATTTTCTGTAGAAATAAAATTTTTGAACAACATTTTCTATATTAATACAATTTGAAAAAAAAATTTTTATAGGAATAAATTTTGACAAAATTTTTTATATGAATAAATAAATTTTGACACAAGTTTTCAATAGAAATTAAATTTTTGAAGCGAAAATTTTCTATAGAAATAAAATTTTGACAAATTTTTTATAGAAATAAAATTTTGACAACAATTTTTCCTATTAGAAATACAATTTTGACAAAATTTTCTGTATTACTAAATTTTGGGCAAAATTTTGTATAGAATAAAATTTTGACAAAATTTTTTATAGGAATAAGAATTTGAAAAATTTTCTATAGGAAAACGGCGTTCCATATTGCAGTGAAACCACTTAGAGAATGCTTTGAAAACCCGCAGAAATGTTCATCAGCCATTACTGAGTGGGATGATCTACAGCTGAACAATTTTTTGAGTGTTCGGTCGAAAACAGTGTAGACGAACCGATTACTATTATCGCAGGGAAAACCAACCCCAAGATTGACACGGCTTCTACAAGAAGGTGGCAATGCCTCCGGAAATAGGACCTGATAGGAGGGTCATCACAACAGGACAATCGCCACCCAAACCTTGTGTATGCAAGGCGGGCCATGGCTAAACCATTTGCACCAAATGAAATTTCGGACGAAATTTTCTTCACAATTACATTTTGAACAAAATATTTATATAAATTAATTAAATTTTGACAAAATTTCTTTATAGAATAACATTTTTTATAGAAATGAAATTTTGACATTAATAGTTGCCATAGAAATAAATTTTTGACAAAACTTCCTCAAGAAATGAAAATTTTGACAAAATTTATTTATAGAAAATAAAATTTTGAGAAAATGTTTCTATAGAAATGCCCAAAAAATTTCTATAGGAAAGCCCAAAACATTTCTATAAGAATGAAATTTTAGGAAAAATTTCCTATAAAATGACATTTGAAAAAAAATATTCCATAAAAACGAAAAATTTTGACAAAATTTTCAATAGAAATTAAATTTTGAGAAAAATTTCCTATAGAAATGAAATTTTGACAAGAATTTTTGTAGAAATAAAATTTTGAGAAAATTTTCTATAGAAATAAGATTTTTAAAAAAATTTCTATAGAAATAAAATTTTGTCAATAATTTTCTATAGAAATAAAATTTTGACAAAAATTTTCTATTAGAAAAAATATCTTTGACAAAATTTTACATAGAAATAAATTTGTTGAGAAAATTTTCTTAAAATTAAGAATTTTGAAAAACTTTTCTATAGAAAAAAATTTTGAACAAAATTTTATATAGAAATAAAATCTTTGACAAAAATTCCTATAGAAATGAAATTTTGAACAAAATTTCTATACACACATGAAATACAATTTTGAAAGAAATGAAATTTTAGAAATCCTAAAATGTCATTTGCAAAATTATTCCATAAAACAAAAAATTTGCAAAATTCCATAAGATTAATTTTGAGAAAATTCGTATAAATGAATTTTGACAAAAATTTTTGTTAGAATAAAATTTGCAAAATTTTTTGGAAATAAAATTTTGAGAAAATTCTATAGAAATAATTTAAAAATCTAGAATAAAATTTTCAATTTTCTAAGAATAAAATTTTGACAAAATTTATAATAATTAAAATATCCTTTAGAATAATTAGGAATTTTCTATAAAACAGACAATATTGACAAATTTTCTATAAAATAAAAAATTTTGACAAAATTTCCATATAGAAATAAATTTTTGAGAAAATTTTCATATAGAAATAAATTTTGACAAATATATGATTCATATAATAAGAAATGAAAATATTTGACAAAATTGTCTATAAAATAAATTTTGAAAATTTTCACTATGAAATGAAATTTTGAAAAATAATTCTAGAAATAAATTTTGCAAAATTTTCTATAGAAATGAAATTGTCAAAATTTTTTAGAATCAAATTTGACAAAATTTTCTTATAGAAATGAAATATTTTGACAAAATTTTCATATAGAATTAAAATTTTTGCAAAAAATTTTCTATAGATTAAAATTTTGACTAAAATTTGTTCTATAAAAATATGAAATAAAATTCTTTGAACAAAATTTTACTATAGAAATAAATACTTTCTGAGAAAATTTTCTATAGAAATAAATTTTTCGAAAAACAATTTCTACAGAAACATTTAAATTTAAGAAAGAAATTCCTTCTTTAGACAATTTGAGGACATGAAGTAAAATTTTGACGAAAATTCGTAAGAAATAAATTTTGGGAAATTTTATTTAGAAAAAATTTTAAGACTTCTCAGAAATTTTGTGATTCTATCCACTGTGCTACTACATTCAACGGCAGTGCGTTCTTTCAATGCGTTTTGCTTTTTTTCCGCTCGCATTGGTGTAATTTTTCTAAGAGATTTCTTGTTTGTTTTATCGATGTTTTCTTGAAGTTGATTGTAAATTTGTCTCATTGTCTATTATTATTCTCTTTTCATTGTTTGTAAGTGGTGTTTTGGTCACATTGTTGTTATGTCATGTTGTGTTTGGCTTGTTGGGACATTACGTTGTAAGAACCTTTTTGTGGTTTTATTGTTCATCATAAACAACAATTTTTGTTTGAGCCGGTAGGGTTATTCTGAGCTGACGTTCATAGCATGTATCCTTGTTGTCCATGATAATTGAATTTGTAAAACTTTCTGTGCATTGATTTGATCGGGATGTGGTTTTTCTTTGAATATTAAGTTTATCTTATTTTAGACCAGAACCTTCGAGAGTAATAATTTAGAGAAGCATTTGGCACTTATGACGAAATGGTACAGGAATACCCCGTAGATCGGAGGTCAACTTAGGCAAAATCGGGTTAGTTATTTGAGATCTTATGCGCAGCATGCTTGTATTTTGACACTATATCGCTGTTGAAGATTATAAAATGATCCTTTTTTAAGTTCAAACAGCTTTTATTTAATAAAATAAATTTAATTAATTTTTTAATTTGTTTTAAATTTATTTTTAAATATTTAATAACTAAAATATAATGAATTATTACTCATTGATAGTTGATGTTCTGACATATGCTACCTCAGCCTAATTCATGCAATACCAGCATGAAAGTTTCGCTATTCTTCCTCGCCGTGTAAAACATCTCGCTTATTACTTTTTTTGAAAGTTATCGGCGTATCGAATGGTATCTACCATAATAATCTGATAAAATTTCAGCATTATGGAACTCCAAAGTAT
>PGFW01053740.1:0-13411 GCA_003123925.1 Haematobia irritans | reverse complement strand
TCTGGATGTGAGCCTGACCTTGAATAAACAGGTCATTAGAAGGTCAAGTAGTGAGGCAATGCCATAACCAATATAATTCAATGAACAAAAACTATCCACGCCTTCATCCCCGTCTTATAGAAGCTGGGGAATAAGACACTCATTAACGCTTGTAGGCAGTTTTTCCAAGGTACTCATGACCTTTATACTGCAGGAAGTTTTTTGTAACAACGGTAGATACCGGTATCGCTCGCGTACTTACCAATCTATATAAAACCGGCACCCAAACTTTTCTACACTATTGATAAACCAGTTTTTTAATACCATGAATTCTTAACGTCTGTATTAGAAATTCTTCATTAAACGCAACCAACGTACAATTTTCGTTATACAAACATAATCTTACCGTTATAATTATACCAAACCCTTTATGGAATGCAATTTCGTAGTAATAACGAATAATTACGTTGCCTGTAAGCGTATCGCTTCGTTGTATAACGAAATTTTCGTTGTATGAATGAAACTGATTCCGTTGTATAGAATGAAACTTATTCATTGTATGGATCAGTTTATACTGTTTGTATGATATGAATATTATTTCATTGTATGAAACCCAGAGATTTTTCTCCTCTTTATTCCACGGGGGGCAATAGGTGGAAGTAGATTATTAGGACTAAAACGAACGTGACACAAGATTTAAAGTTTGGGGCTCAGTACCAATTTTACAATTTTAGATCAGTTGGCTAAAACATTTTTTCGACATTGTGAAATCATTTTCGTTAGGACTCGAACCTTTGTTGGCCCCCTCCTCTGTGTTTTATCCGCTGATTTGACAATATTTCCATAAATATAGAAAATGAGAGATTCACCAATTTTATTACTTGAGTAGAAGTAAAACATGGTGACGAACTCCATTGTTTCATTTCTCGAGCATTTGGATCCACTGGCAAGAATGAAGCCTCCGAGTCGCGACGCCGATTTCATCGTGCGCCATAAATTTTTTGGCCAGTCGACGCCGCCGTCGATATATGTCCGACTTCATCTCGACTCAAAATTTAGCCGCCCAATACCCTCTAATATCCCAATTATTGCCTGCTGATTAAATTTATAAATTTTAATCGACAACAAAGCAAGATACTAAGCAAGAGAAAATTTTATACGTTAAATTCAGCATATGCTGCATAAGCCTCTTGAATAGTTCAAAATAAGTTTTCTCTTTTTTTGTCCCTTTTTGTTGTAATTAAGTGTGTGTTTTACTAAAGCTTCTTTTAAAGAAGCCCGCCTAAGGGAGCTGGTCTTAAAAGATTAATCAAAAATATCGGTTAAATTACAATAATTTATTAATAATGACATGGCATTTTGAGCCTTTCACCCACAATCAATCTATTTCAAGATATTATAATAATTTTGCAAAAATTTACCTCAGAAATTTTTAATGAAATGTAAATTTGATTTGTAAGATTGTTTGACCAACTAACCTCATTACCAATTACGAATAACATCAAATTGAAATTTTAGAAGGATAATTGTCCGCCAGGAAAGAGCCACATGTTTATATCGCTTAGCCGGAGGCAAAAAATTTAGTGTCATTCTCTGATCACTCGCGTCTCTTGATGTTGTTTTTTCGAACATCTCGATCTTTATTGCACTCGCGAAGATGCTATACAAAAAATTTTTATCTTTTACAATTCTTTTTATCTTTACTGATTCGCTTTTTATAACTTGTCAAAATATATTTTTTTGGGGATAAATAACGTCTCTAGTATTTGGGATCAAGAGCCAGAATGGGATTGTGGTGGAAGATATTCTCAACATTTATTCGTATAGCTCAACCAAAAGTAAGGGAATATACGATATGTGATATATAAGACTCCTGAAGGCCAACGACTTACCATCGTCTGCATTTGATACAATGCCATATGTCTGCAAAAAAGTGTTTAATAATTGGGAGCCACCGTGGTGGCATGTTAGCATGGCCCGCCTTACATACCACAAGGTTGTGGGTTCGATTCCTGCTTCGACCCGAAACCAAAAAGTTTTTCAGGCGTGGATTGATCCCACCTCAAAGTAATGCTGGTGACATGTTCTGAGGGTTTCAAAGCTTCTCCTAAGTGGATACTGTTAAGGACCGCGTTTCGGTACTCGGCTATAAAAAGGAGGTCTCCTTGTTCATTGAGCTTAAATGGAATCGGCAGCACTCAGTGATAAGAGAGAAGTTTCACCAAAATGTGGTATCACAATGGAGATGAAATAGTCAAGTGATGTCCTGATACATCGGGGCTGCCACCTAACCTAACTAAAAGTTGGAGATATTCACGTAGTTTGAATTGCTTATCCCTAAAATCCTCATCTCAGGTCAGTAATATGTATCTCGCGAAGGTAAACGAGTAGGAGTCCATGCGTTATGTGACTGCGTACGAAAATTCAATTGGCAACTTGATATGCACCATGCCAATGTATAATAGTTAGTTTACTGCCCTTTAGGCCGGATATCGATAACCGAAAATAATTTCACGAAGTTCACCTTCCGCACTTACGTCTCAAAGTATTGGCTAATGGAAAGCTGTCTCTTATCAATAATTCTTTACTCATGTGATTCCTAGCGTCGGTATCTAACGAAACCTCTATCTCTATGGACGAACACATTTGAATTACCTCTCAAGGACTTGAGGTCATGTTCTATGGTAAAGATCTATGTAAATGACTATCTATTACATTTAAGAAGGTCGATCAATTGCGCTGAAAACTGCCCAGCATGCAAGAAAAAGTTACTATTAACGTCGTTATGTAATTTGTTTATATAAGAACGTTTCTTGATTTCTATATATGCGGACTAGTACAACGAACCTTCAAACATGAATCAGTGATAAGAAGAATAGTCTAAATAGCTTAAATACGACCTGCCCACTAATCTCTAAGTCTAACCTAGTACGATGCATTCCACTACGTTCGGGAGGCTAGTCGTAAATTTTGATTGCCATTTGGAATACAAATACAATTTTTATTTTTTCTACTTGAATTGAGAAATGACTACGACCTTTTCGTGATATATTTTCGTTGGTAGAATTGTTGCCTCCTCATTTACTTATAACTTTACTCCTTCCCTCTCTTTACAGGCGAAACTGGTCGAAGCATCTGTGGCCAATTACACGATCCGATCAAAACATCGAACAATTAATTATCAGGGCTGATCAAAAGCATAAACATGTGCTGGATATTTTTGTATCAGTCACAGCTACCCCGTGCATATACTACGAGTGTGGAACCAAATCTACGTTAGGAATTCCGATTAAAAATGTCGTTGATCGACAAAGTTATGAATGATTTCAAATCAATACCGAATGTCCGTTGGACAAATGTATACTGCGGATATTGAAATCTACAACCAAGAGAGACACCTCGGTTGTCAGTTACAGCATACAATGCATTCACTCTGGCATCGAAAACAAATTGTGAGCCATTATACGAAGTGAGATAAAATTATACACAAATGAAAAAACAATTTTCTAAAATGTATGTGGTGTGAAAACCGAAAAAACAGCAGACCAAGGAATTCATTTCGGTAAATACATACTCATTTTGTAATATGTATATACTGGCTTTATACTACATGCCCACCAAGTATATAAATGTTCTTAGTATTTCCAATTAGGTATGTAATAGCATATTTTTGTATATTTTCATGTCACAAACAAACAAAAAATAATCCGCATTACTATTGCCATTTGTTGTCATATTTTTTGTAATAAAATTAGACTATTTATAATTATAGAATTGCAGAAGCAGTGGGAAAATTAGGTGGTGAATTAGAAACACGGACTATCGAGTGGTAGATGTATTGAAGACCTTACAATCCCAAAGGTCTTTCAGCCCAACAATATTGTGAACATCTACAATAGAACAAAATCAGCAGCTATTTGTAGCGTTTATTCCGTAATTTGAGAAACAAATCTAATATACAAATATAATATTCTTAAATTATTAGTTTAATGCTGGATTATTTTGACAGCTGACATTAGCCAACTGAAACATGCTTAAGCGAACGATACATAGTAAAGCAGATACATTTTTCTACATACATACATTTCTTTTTCGGTTGTTTGCGGTGTACTTTATCTTTGGCTTATAAAGTTAATCTTTTAATACTTTATTTCAAAACAACAATATTTGTAAAGTTATATAATGTAAAACTTCACTTTCAATTACATAGCACACTTCAAGCGTTTCGATTTACATTTATTTTTTCACACTCTGGCATTATGTTTTTTAGAATATTACTTTTAACGAAAACCCAACGACGATTTCAATGCTCCAAAATCATTTTATATTCTTAAATTGTATTTTTATTATTATATTTAGATAACAGCAAATATTTAGATACGTACGTATTTTAGGAGCTACTTTACGATTATCATTGCCAAAATCTTGCTGTAATTTAATAGATTAAAATGTGCTATACATATTTATAATGATATCGAAAAGTTCCTATAGGTATGTTAGTCTAAAGAAGCTATGCTATAAAGCTTGTGAATTTAAGTTAACCATATTTAAGATTTTACAGAATAATATATTTTGTTATTTTTCGTTCATACTGTATGTTCGATGAGTTACGTCCACGGTTGTCACTCGAGCCACAGATAATCTACAAAAAATTTTGAGAAAAATATACAAACAAAAACTCTTATCTTGTCAAATTTTATTTCTAATAAAGAAAATTTTTTTCAGAAGTTTAGTTCTGCAAATTTTGTCAAAATGTTATTTTCTATACGAAAAGGTTTTATCAAAACTTTATTTCTATACGAAAAATTTTATCAAAATTTTATTTCTATATTTTTATTTGTCAAAATTTTATTTCTACCAGAGAATTTTGTCAAAAATTTTATATTCTATAGAAAAGTATGTCGCAAACTTTTATTTCTATAGAATATTTATCAAAAATTTTAGTTTTATAGGAAAAATTTAGTCAACATTTTATTTCTAAGAAAATTTGTCAAATTTTCATTTCTAATACGAAATTTTGTCAAAATTTTATTTCTTTAGACAAAATTTATCAAAATTTTATTTCATAGAAAAATTTATCAAAAATTGTATTTTTATAGAAATTTTGTCAAAAATTTTATTTCTATAATTTGTGTCAAATATCAAAATTTTATTTCTATAGAAAAATTTATCAAAATTTTAGTTTTTATAGAAAAATTTAGTCACATTTTTATTCTAAAGAAAATTTTGTCAAATTTCTTTCTAATAGAAAGATTTTCGTCAAATTGTTATTTATTTAGAAGAAATTTATCAAAATTTATTTCTATAGAATTTATCAAAATTTGTAATTTTTTATAGAAATTTTTTCAAATTTATTTATATAAATTTTTTTTTTTTTTGGGGTCCCCCATAAATATCAAAATTTTTATTCTATAAAAAATTTATAAATTTTAATCTTTTTATGAGACAAATTTTGCAAATGTATTTTCTATAGAAAAATTTTGTCAAATCATGTCTATAGATAATATTTTGTCAAAATTGTTATTCTTTAGAAGAAGGATTTATTCAAAATGTTTATTCTAATAGAAAATTTGTCAAAAATTTTATTTCTATATGAATTTTGTCCAAAATTTTATTTCTTAATATTTGTCAAAATATCAAAATCTTTGATTCTTATAGAAAAATTTATCAAATTTTATTTTTATACGACAAATGTTTCAAAATTTGTAATTTCTTATAGAAAATTTTTGTCAAAATTTTATTTCTTAGAAATTTTGTCAAATTTATTTCTTATAGAAAATTTTGTAAAATTTTATTTCTATAGAAAATTTTTGTCAAACTTTTATTTCTATATCGAAAATTTTGTCAAATTTTATTTCTGATAGAAATTTTATAAATTTTTATTTCTATAGAAATTTTTTCAACCATTTTATTTCTGTATTTTATCAAAATTTTATTTCTATAGAAAAATTTTGTCAAAATTTATTTTAATAGAAAATTTTGGTAAATTTTATTTCTATAGAAAATTTTGTAAATTTTTATTTCTATAGAAAATTTGTCAAAATTTATTTCTATATGAAAATTTTGTCAAAATTTATTCTATAGATTTTGTCAAATATTTTATTTCTATAATTTTATCAAAATTTTATTCTTAATTTTATCATAAATTTTATTCTATAGAAAATTTGTCAACAGTTTATTTCATAGAAAATTTTGTCAAAGATTTTTATTTCTATAAAATTTTGTCAAATTTTATTCTATAGAAAATTTTTGTCATAATTGTTTTTATAAGAAATTTTGTCAAAATTTCATTTCTATAGAAAATTTTGTCAAAATTTCATTTATATATGAAAATTTGTCAAATTTCATTTATATAGAAAATTTTGGTCAAATTTATTTCTATAGAAAATTTTGTCAAAAATTTTATTTCTATAGAAAATTTTGTCAAAATATTTAATTTCTATAGAATATTTTGTCAACACTTTTATTTCTATAGAAATTTTGTCAAGGATCACCAATCTACCGAATAAAAATAACAAATTCGTAATCACCCAAATGTGATAACGATTCCGGAATTCAGTCATAATTTTTGTGGCTCTCGAATTATGATTTCACACCGATTTTTAATGTCACAGCAATATTCGGCCGTTGTAGTGCCTGAACCAAAAAGTCCTTCTAAACACCAAGGGTATATAGGAAGGACTTCGTGACGACATCAGTTATGACGCGCTGTGATCGAAGAAAAACGAGCTTAGTAATATTGAACCTGGCATTGCTGGTAAAGAAATTACTGTGTAAGATATGCTAATAGAAAGATCCACTTTAACACTACACTCAAATCCTCTCAACCTGGATACTCTGAAGTAGACAATTTCGTGAGACATTTTCTATATTATCGCCAATTCAAAACGACAATCGATTTTAGTCTCCGAAAATATCGAAATTTCAATTTAAATTTAAAATTTTTCAATTAATATTTAATTAACTCAATTAATTTTTTTAATCAAACAAATTCAATCGCAAAGAAATTACTTGAGTTCAATAAAATTTTGAATCGCAGAAAATAAATATTTCAATTAGAAAATTATTGAATTGAAAACGGCCTCAATTAAAAATTAACTGAATACAATTAAAAGTAATCAAATTAAAACGAATAACAATCAAAGCTGGCGATAGTAAGCAATTTTTTGTTGTTAGTAAAATTTGAATAGGGTTAGATAATCTTTTCACCAAGACTTTGTCCTATAGAAATATATTCAATAAATTATGTTTGTTTAGACTATCACTATAAGACAGCTTTTTTTATTGTTTATTTATATAGGTCTATAATAGATATTTGACTAATTTTGCCTGTTGTTCTTTAATCAATTCGACTATGTAATATTAAATAGATCCAAACTCTTAAGTTTAGTTCACAAAATTGTTATTTTTGTTTTACTTCTATTTTTCACTAAAACCACATGACTGCCTGAGTTTACTACGTCTCTATAATACATATATATATTTATTGCATATTTATTATAAACAAAAAAGAACTAATACTATATAGGCTGTTTTAATTTTCTAATCAATATATTAGAAATAATAGAACCAAGTTTGCCCAAGTTTCTACATAGTTTTAATAAAAAAAAATAAGAATAATACAAACAAACATTACGTTTTGCCAATTTTCTTGCTATATAAAAAATATAATTATGTCATTGTAAAATCAAACTAATATTTTTCATAATATTCCTATAATGTAATTTCTCTCGCTATTTTTAAAGCTTCGGGTATTGTTTTAGACTTTAAATATAATGTTTAATTGTAAATAGATTCTATATATGAATAAAACTGGTGGTTTAGTATAGTGTACACATTAGCTATAGTTAATTAATGTTTTATTTATTTATTTGTGAAAAAGAAACTGAAAACTTGTTATAGTTAAAGAAAAATGTGTAACTGAAATGTATAAGAGTTTCTTGTTTAATGCTTGTAAAATAGGTAAAATACGAGGCAGTTCGGAAACTTTTAGCCTAGCACATAAAACCGTGGTATATAACAGAAAAAATTAAGTTATTTTAGAAACTCATCTCTGTTATGAACACATGTTAAATTTTGGTTCGATCATGGCAACTCCTCATATAGTAAACAGGTGTTCAAAAAAACGCATCCGCAATTTTTTTACAATGGAAAAAAATTAGATATATGCGTGCTGTCATTAAATATATTACAGTAAAAAAAGGTTTAATCTGGACAAGATATTCATATGAATTTGATGATGTGTTAGGTTGACAGTGGCTCCTTCATATGCCAACAGTAAAATGGGTTTCTGATTTAAACGTGGTCTTAACAATGCATTGAAGATGAACCACGTAGTGGAACGTCCAAGACACAGCAACAACAACAGAAATTTGTTAGCGAAAGTGCATGATATGGTATAAATGGATCGACGAATAAAAGTGCGTGAAAATGCTAATATCTGGACATGCTCAATGATCGAGTCCATTTAATTTTGCATGAAGAACTACTAGATGAAAAAGCTTTCTGCAAATGGGTGGCCGCATTTGTTAACAGTCGATCAAAAACGCATAAGAATGAACATTTTCCAGCTGGGTTGGATAGTTTTAAGAAGAAATAAAATGATTAACGTCCTTTCATACTGGTGAACTTAACATGGATCCACCACTATACTTCCAGAAACAAAATGAACAAATCAACCAATGGACTGAAGCTGGAGCAAGTGCCCCAAAGAAGAACAAAACAATTCAATCGGCTGGTAAGGTTAGGCAACGTTTTTTGAGACTTCAATAGGTATTTTTTTGATTTGACCTCTGCAGAAAGTCGTAAAACAAGAAAATTTCAGATTATATTGCAACCTTTGGGATCAATTAAATGTAGCAAATTCGAGAAAAGCGTCTGGCATACTAACACAGAAAAGGTATAATTTTTCATCAAAGCAACGCACAGCGCACAAAGAGGTTTTAACAATGCTAAAATCAACGAATACAATACGAGTTTGTTTCACCACCACCTTATTCTTCGCTGATTTAGGCTCCCAGTAACTTTTACTTGTTCCTCAAATTAAAAAAAAATCCTTGCTGGCCAGCGTTTCCTCAACTGAAGATTCAATTATCCATTGTAAACCACTTATTCTGAAGACATTGAGGAAAACTATTTAACAAGGATAGAATTGCTAAAAAGCGTTGGACTAAGTGTATTGAAGTTTAGGAGATTATATTGTAAAAGCTAAAATATTTTTTGAAAACTAACTATTCCTTTCATTGATAGGCTAAGAAGTTTCCGACCGCCTCTTACACAGAAAATAAATGACGACGCAAAATACAAAAAACAAAAAAAGAAACATAAAAAAAGCAATGAAAATGTTCTTTTTCGATCCAGAAGTGTGCAAAATCGGATCGGTGGTAATGAATTTTACCTGTGCTTATCATACGATAACAGGAAAATTTCAGTCAGTTTTTAATTAAAATAAATAAAAATAAAATAAATAAATTAAAATAAATAAAATTTATTTTAATTTCGTCCCTTGGTTCTAAATATATTCTTGGAGTCCAATCTCCTAGTCTAAGTATAAAATTATATTTTATCAATTAATCCTGTCTGATTCTATGTTTATCTCCCCCTTAAGTCAGAGCCCACTTAGAGAACCCACCAGCATTAGTTATAGGAGATAAACCCCTGCTGAATAATGTTTCGTGTTTAGCCGTAATTAGGATAGAACTCTCGGTCATTATAAAGGGTGATTCTTTTGAGGTTAGGATTTTCATGCATTAGTATTTGACAGATCACGTGGGATTTCAGACATGGTGTCAAAGAGAAAGATGCTCAGTATGCTTTGACATTTCATCATGAATAGACTTACGATCTGCCACAACGTCGAATTTTCAGTGAATGGGCCTAGAAAAGTTGCAGAAAATCCGCTTTTTTATCGACAAATTTTGTTCAGCGATGAGGCTCATTTCTGGTTGAATGGCTACGTAAATAAGCAAAATTGCCGCATTTGGAGTGAAGAGCAACCAGAAGCCGTTCAAGAACTGCCCATGCATCCCGAAAAATGCACTGTTTGGTGTGGTTTGTACGCTGGTGGAATCATTAGACCGTATTTTTTCAAAGATGCTGTTGGACGCAACGTTACGGTGAATGGCGATCGCTATCGTTCGATGCTAACAAACTTTTTGTTGCCAAAAATGGAAGAACTGAACTTGGTTGACATGTGGTTTCAACAAGATGGCGCTACATGCCACACAGTTCGCGATTCTATGGCCATTTTGAGGGAAAACTTCGGAGAACAATTCATCTCAAGAAATGGACCGGTAAGTTGGCCACCAAGATCATGCGATTTGACGCCTTTAGACTATTTTTTGTGGGGCTACGTCAAGTCTAAAGTCTACAGAAATAAGCCAGCAACTATTCCAGCTTTGGAAGACAACATTTCCGAAGAAATTCGGGCTATTCCGGCCGAAATGCTCGAAAAAGTTGCCCAAAATTGGACTTTCCAATGGACCACCTAAGACGCAGCCGCGGTCAACATTTAAATGAAATTATCTTCAAAAAGTAAATGTCATGGACCAATCTAACGTTTCAAATAAAGAACCGATGAGATTTTGCAAATTTTATGCGTTTTTTAAAAAAAAAAAGTTATCAAGCTCTTAACAAATCACCCTTTATGTAAAGCGGACATGCTTACCATTGCAGATAGATGAAAAACTTAAATAAATTCCTCAGATAGGTAAGAGTTAAACCACAGCTAAAGAAATTGTGTGGTACTTCCAGTTGTCCTAGATTAGGACCCACGACCCCCCATAGTCTTACCGTAACTTACCTTGAACATAATCACGACTATAAAAAGATATAATGTCATAGTTCCATTTATCAAAGTAACCCGTACTTTGGCTAACATCACAAGTCTCACATTCTTTACAGAATCCGGCTAATTTACAAGGATACATCATGAAACCAACTGGGGAATATATTTGAAATCCTTGAATGGTATTCATGCGAACCTGAAAAGTAAACACACAACAAATTGGAATTATAAAAATGTAGCTAGCAATTTCTACATTAATTCACTAACTCGATTTAGGAAATCCGGTTTGAATGTTATGGAATTAGAGGCCATTAATACTAAACTATCTAGACCGATTTTTGGTAGGGCAAGATCAGCTACAGCTATGCTTAGAATTTCATTTCTTCCATATAGGGAATTCAACATAACATCCTCCGATTGGGCAGGCTCACTTAAGGCCGGCGGTAATCGTATGGAGACCCAAGCTATGCGAGAACCATCTGTTTTATATTTCGAGGATAAATCTAAGGCTAAAGTTTTAATCATTTTGAAGGGATCATTTTCTCCTTTACTTTCCGAGTCTGGACGATACATAAAAATCTGGGAAATAAATAAAAAATATTTATTAAATTTTTAACTTGTAGGTGCTGAATGATTTTTCCATATCAAATGAACTTACCATCAATAGGAAAGTGTTATCCTGATTGTGCATGCATGTCTGCTCATATTGATTGATGAATTGTAAAGCCTCATGCAATTGATGTTCAAAGGTTGGAACCAATATAGCTATCCTCGTACTTTCTGTTACATACGGTGATGGTACCACTTCTACTCTCCCCAAAGGTTTAACAATTTGAAGTTTTTAATGTGTAAGATTTTTGACTCAATGCTGAACATCTCCTGTTTTCACGCAATTTAAATGTATCCGATACCATTCCTCGGGTAGCATCAAAATCTTCGATAGATACTGTGTATCCTCGTATTGCATATTGGGAGAATTTGTGCTTAGCATATTGTTTCGTTATATCCAAAATCTTTTCCAAGTCTTTTGCTTCTATTCTCGACAAGGGCTCTACATTGTTGTCGGCATTTGGCAGAAAGATGTGAGTAAGGATTTGATGGTAATGGCCACATAATCAATGTCGTCGACGTCGTTTCCAGGAGCATCTGCCAATGGCCACACCCAAGGGCCAACGTATTTCAAGAATATTATTCGAAAATTGTACCATTAGGCAATGCGATAGGATTTGTTTCTAATTCGCACTGTTTATGTTGAAACAATTTCTACAATGATTTATAAAACAGAAAAATGAATAAATGAAGGAAAACAGAGAAACCGAGAGAGGGGGCGAAACACTTAACGTTGCTATTAAAACATTTGATTTATGATTTGGAAAATATTTGAACTTAAATCAGTAAGGGAAACAGATTAAGAAGCCGACCCATTTTTTTTTTTATCGGCGGAGGCTGACATTAAATCTGGCCTCCGCGCGAGCCGCTGCGTTGACGTAAGTCGATATAAATTTGTCTATTCGGCCGACTGATAATATCAATTATTAAATTCAATTTGAATATCTCGAATGGTAATGAGATTAGTCCTACGACTAAGTTGTACATCAAATTTACATTTTATTTAAATTCTTATACTCTAACTACATAAGGGTGTCAGTGTAGTATGTTCAATTAACTTTGATCTGGTCAATAAAAATGTCCTACCAGAATATTGACTTTTTTGACCCCATAAAATATATTATCGATTGACTTCAGAATACACCTCCTGTCTGAGTAGATCTAGCCCTTGGTGCTCCGTCCGTCGGTCTGTCATGTATTTTTTGTTCGCAGGATTCGGACAATTATTTAACCGATTTTGATGAAATTAGATATAATGGCATTTTTTTGGCACCCAAGACGAACGCTATTGAAATTGAAAAATGGGATCAAATTTATGTATAAGCTCCGCAATCATAGTAATGTATGGCTTCATATACGCTTATTTTACCTAACGATTGTCCGTCAAAATTTTCACAAGAGTAAATCTAATTGCGCTTAAAGTGTGCAAATTTCATTGAATCCGTTTCAGATTAGTATATTATCAGCTCCCATCAATATGTATCGCAATTTTCCCAAATCTTGGCCCATATTTTGAATCCCTTTTTATCAACCGATCGTTATTCCAAAGCTTGGGCAAATCTAATTTTCTGTAGTAACTTAGCTATATGCTGCAAAAATTCATCGAAATCAGGTCCCAGATTATAGGCTATAGCTCCCATATATATACGTATCGCACCGATTTTGGAAAATTTGGTTTAAGGCTACAATCGACCTATATTTATTCACACATCATTCTTTATGCTCAAACCAAGCACCACCAAGTAACTTCAGTCGTGTGGTAGGTTTTCTTATTTGTTATTAACTGGCCATCTAGACATGTAGCGATGCTTCTGTGCAGATTTATATATATCATAATACTCAATATATTCTATACCTATCTGTAGGTGCAAAATCAAACTAAAAGCTACAAAAATGATATGTACAGGTTGGCTGAATAAGTCCCCGGCTAACAAAAGAAAAACCATTTTTTTGTCAAAATCGTTTTATATTATCAACATAGTCCCCTTCAAGAGAGCACGATACAACGATTTATGAACGACCTCCATTTTATCAAAA
>PGFW01053726.1:16571-31378 GCA_003123925.1 Haematobia irritans | reverse complement strand
GAACGATACAAATGAAAATGTTCTGTGAAACATTTTCTAAATTAGTCATTTTTTTTTAATTAATGTTTTTTTTCTCCTGGGCCGTGAAAAATTATGTACAATGTATATTTTAGTTTCGATAACTATCGTAAAAAGCTAATATCGCGACGATGTTCTTTGTATGATATTTTATTAGCTTCATTAGTGAGGAGCCAACATAGGTGGTTGAATGAAAAGCATGTTATAGGGCTTCATATGACCTATATTACGGATGTTATGGCCAAACGAGATAATGAAATAATTAAACCGAATAAGACATTGTTAACGTGGTGTTGCATAACATGCTGTATACTGTAAATTTGAGGATAAAGGTAGTGGGATGCAGCCGAGCAAGATAAGTAGGTCGATTCCTAGAGGCCTAACTCGTGGCCATAGCAATTCGGCTGTTGCGTGCTGAGATAGTCAACCTTATCTCAAAGCAATTTTTGCCATATTATACTGCCAGGCCGTTTAGTCTAGGCCTAGGATCGATTGACTCGATGTCGAGTTTGATTTGGAATCAGGGGCTAGCCAGACGAGCTGCTCTATAAGGCGATTCGTAGAGCCTAAACTGCATAACATATATAATCGTTAGTGTGTGATTTCCTATGCATCTGTATATTAGAACGTTTTTGCAATTCAGTTTTAGCATCAGATAGTAAATAGTTGGATATTAACACACTAGCGAAAAATTAAATTATTTAAAACTAAGAAATAATCATCCAAACACTGTATATTTTTACATTCCATAATAAATTGAATTTTGGCCTTCAATACAATTCAAATGTGCAAAATACGAAAGTAAATTTAAGATTTATTTTAATATTGTAATGAAGAGGCAAGTTAACGTTTCGCTTAAACTTTTTGCTACATAGGCCGCACATTAGAAGAGCTTAACATTTTTCATAACATCACAAATTATAATTATGCGAATAAAAAACAAACAATAATATGCGAAAGAGCTTTTTTGAGAGAGACAAAGTATGTATTTCGAAAAAAAAAACAACACATTCCAGCAGAGAAGTATATACAACAAACTCTACAACAGTAAAACCATGAAAATATAGCTGGCAAACATTTCACAATTAGAATAAAAAACAAATATTTGACAAAAAACCACAAACAAAAATATGATACTCATCCAAAAGTGATAAAGTTGCGAGGATGATATTTTCGTATTATCTCATACAATGGGTTATTATATTGCACTCAAGACAAAGTTTCCTGATCTATGGAATTTTTTTGCACCAAATTTAATTTCTATAGAAATTTTTGCGAAGTTGTTATTTCTATTGACAACCTTTTTTCAAAATTAATTTCTAATAGAAAATTTCTGCAAAATTTTATTTCTATGAAATTTTTTGCGCACATTTTATTTTATAGAAAATTTTGCACCACAAATTTTATGTTTATAGAAAATGTTTGCGCAAAATTTTTATTTCTATAGAAAGTTGTTGCAAAATTTTATTTCTAAGAAAATTTTTTGCAAAATTTTATTTTATAGAATTTCAAATTTCTTTATAGAATTCAAATTTTATTTTCTATAGAAATTTTTGCAAAACTTTTATTTCTATAGCAAAATTTTGCAAAATTTTTTATTTCTACTAAAACATTTTTTGCAAAAGTTTATATTCTGACAAAAAATTTTTGCACAAGTTTAACAAAAGATGAGAATTTGTTATTTTATAGAAAATTTTTGTCCAACATTTTACGTCATGATAGAAGTTTTGGCAAAATTTAATATTTCTATAGAACATTTTCCAAATGTTATTTCTATAAGAAAATTTTATGCAAAATTGTATTTCTAGAGAATATTTTCTGAATCTTTTATTCCTATAGAAAATTTTTGCAAAATTTTATTTTCTATTAGAAAATTTTTTTCCAAAATTTTATGTCTATAGAAAATTTTTGCAAATATTTTTATTTCTACCAAAACATTTTGTCAACATTTTATGGCAAAAGCAAAGTTTTGGCAAAATTTTATTTCGTATAGACATTTTTTGCCAAATTTATTTCTATAGAAAATTTTCTGCAAATGTATTTCTATACGAAAATTTTGTGAAATTGTATTACTAGTAGAAATTTTGGAAATTGTATTTACTATTAGAAAATTTTGAAAATTCTTTTCTAATAGAAAACCCAAACCATCTGCCAGGTCAATAAGGCCTTGCCCAAATAAATTTGAAAAAAAAGCATACTTTTCCTCGACTATCATAGACCTTTTTTTCGGGGAAGATCAAAAGTGTGGTTCACTTTGGTTTAGGTGAACTACCAGAATTTATTTCTGAAATTGATTGAATTATGCTGACAGTAAAAGAGGATCGCCTGATGAGGAATGTGTAATTCCCCAGAAACGTGCGTCATAAAATACTTAGCAGTCATAGCTGCTTTGGCCCAAAATTAAACTTTGACAAACATCTTTTCCTCTGTTGGTTAAGCTACATCTTGTTAGTTTAGTCAATCCATGGTTTTAAGCTGAACAAAAACAACAATAATGATAGAAGAATAAAACCCAACAATTAACAAAAACAAAAAAAAATTATTTCTATAAAAAAAAAATTCTCAAAATTTACTCTATAGAAAATTTTGTGCAAAATTATTCTATAGAAATTTTTCCCAAAATTTTATTTCTATAGATCAACTGGCTTGCAAAATTTTATTTCTTATGGAAATTTTTCTCAAAATTTTTATTTCTATAGAAAATTTCTGAAGATTTTATTTCTATAGAAAATTTTCTGAAATTTTACTTTCTATTGAAAATGTTGCAAGGTATTTATTTCTATATTCTATAAATTGTACAACAATTTTATTTCATAAGATTTTTTTCCAAAATTTTTATCTATAAAAATTTAATTTCTAATAGATTTTTTCCCAAAAATTTTATTTCTATAAAAAATTTCCCAAAAGTTTTATTTCTATAAAAAATTTTTGCCAAAATTTTTTTCTATAGAAAATTTGCTCAAAATTTATTCTTATAGAAAAATTCTGTCAAAGTTTTTTTCTATAAAAAATTTTTGCGAAATTTAATTTCTATAGAAACTTTCTTCAAAATTTATTTTCTATAGAAAATTTTTGCAAAATTTGATTTCTATAGAAAATTTTTGCACAATTTCATTTTATAGAAAATTTTTGCACAATTGCATTTTATAGAAAATTTTTGCACAATTTTATTTTATAGAAAATTTTTGACATTTTTATTTGCTAAGAAGATTTTATTTCATAAGCAATAAATTTTCGGAAATTTTATTTACTATAGAAAATTTTGATATCTACATGAATACATTTTGCAAAAAAAAAATTTTATAAAGGAAAATTTTAATTTCTATAGAAATTTTCTGAAAATTTTATTACCCCATAGAAATTTTACTAAAATTGCTTACTTCTAATAAAAATTTTTGCAAAATTGCTTATTCCCATAAGAACAATTTTCTAAAAAATTTTATTTCTAATAAGAAAATTTTGCCAAAATTTTTATTCTTGCCCAAATAAATTTGCATAAACATTCTTTCCTCTGTTGGTTACGCTTACGCTACACTTGCTAGTTTATTCAATCCCATGTTTTAAGCTGAAATCAAAAACAAACAAATAAACTCATAGAACAACCAAACCAGCAATTACCAAAACAAAAAATTATTTCTATAAAAAAAATTTCTAAAAGTTTTACTTCTCTAGAAAATTTTTGCAAATTCTGATTTCTATGAAATTTTACTGAAGATTTATTATCTATAGAAAATTTTATTTCTATTGAATAATGTTGCAAGTTTTTATATCATATTCTATAAATTTGTGCAACATTTTACAAACTTTTGATGTATAGAAAAGTTACAAAATTCTTATCTTCTTTAGAAATTTTGTCAAAATTTATTCTATAAAAAATTTATGTCAACATCTTTATTTATATAGAAAAGGTTTGTTCAAAATTTTATTCTATAAATTTTTTTCTCAAATGTATTTCTATTAGCAAATCTTCTTGCGCACTGTTATTTTCCTTATTGAAAATTTTGCGCAATTTATTTCTATTGAATATTTTTGCAAAAATTTTATTTCTATAAAAAAAATTTTGCTCAAATTTTATTTCGTATAGAAACTTTTGCCAACATTTTATTTGTATAGAAAAATTTTCAAAATTTTTTCCTATTGAAAATTTTTGTCAAAATTTTATTTCTTTAGGAACTTTTGTCAAAATTTTATTTCTATAGAAAAATTTGTCAAAAATTTGTTTTCTAAAATTGGAAAATTTTGCAAATTTTTATTATCTATTTAGAAATTTTTTTAAAAATTGTATTTCAAGAATGTATGATAATTTTATTTCTAACAGAAAATTTTAGCAAATCTTTTGAGCAATTATTACTTCTATAGAAAATTTTTGCAAAATTTTAGTTCGGTAGAAAATTTTTTTCCAATTATTTCTATAGAAAATTTTTTCAATATTGCAAAATTTTATTTCAAAAAAAAAACATATTAAACAAATGTTATTTCTATAGAAAATTTTGTCAAAATTTTATTTCTATAAGAAACTATCGTCAACATTTTATTTCGATAGAAACGATTTGTTCCAAATTATTTTTTGTCAAAATTTATTTCTATAAAAAAATTTTGCTCAAAAATTTTATTTTTATAGCAAAAGTTTGTCAAAAATTTTTATTTCTATTAAAAATTTTTCTCAAATTTTAATTTCTATAGAAATTCGTTTGCGCAAATTTATTTCTATGAAAAATTTTGGAAAATTTTATTTTCTATAGAAAAATTTTTAGCAAAATTTTATTTCTGTTTGTTATTATGTTTGTTAAAATTCTTTTATATAAAATTTTGTCACGATTTTATTTCTGTAAGAAACTTTTGTCAAAATTTTATTTCTATAGAAAAAAAAAAAAATTTTTGTCATATTTTTTTCTTATTGAAAATTTTGTTCAACATTTTATTTCTATAGAAAAAATTTGCTCAAAAATTTTTTCTAGTGAAAATTTTGTCAAAATTTTATTTCTATTAGTTAACTTTTGTCAAAATTGTAATTTCTATAGAAAACCTGTGGCAAACCGTGTTAATATGACACATAATAAAATTTTAGCAAAATTTTATTTCTATAGAAAATTTTAGCAAAATTTTATTTTCTTACTAGAAAATTTTCCAAAATTTTAATTTTCTATAGAAATTCTTTACAATAATTTTATTTCTATTAGAAAATTTGTCCAAATTTTATTTCTAAAGAAAACACTGTCATAATTTTAATTTTCGAATTTTAGAAAATTTTTCCAATTATTCTGACAATTTTATGTCTATTATAAAAAAAAAATGTATTTCTAAAAAAACATTTAGAAAAAGTCCTATTTCTTATTAGCCAACATTTTGTCAAAATTGTATTTCTGCTAAAAAAAAAACTGTGGCAAACCGTGTACATGACACCGCTCATAGTTTTTTTTTTTATAAATGTCACCGATTTTCTTTGTATGTTAGTCAAATTTCTTCACTTCCTCACAATGACGTCGTATCAAAAAGAAGAGTTTTGCTATAAAAGACGATCCAAAACCTTGCACAACCCACACAACTGATAAATAAGCTTCTATTATCATGGCTGTGAAACCCACAACAGAAACTGAGGCATGACGAAGAGGTGATATGGTGGGTGATAGATGATATAAAGGGCCAGCGCTAACGAGAGATTTTTTCCAAGAATGAAAAAAATCATAAACATTTGAACATTTTTGCAAAGAAAACGGCTACTCTATTGTGTTGTTGTTTCTCTGTGAAAACCAGATACTTCGGATGCTTTCGTTGTTGTTGTTGAGTTTTGGTACAGCTGCAATTGCTGTTGTTGCCTAGTTTTATTCATACAAATATTCACAATTACACAAACACCGTTATGAACTCAACACTCATACGCATACATGGACCCAGGAGGCACTCACTCACAAAAACACATTTGCCAAAAGGCAGCAACAACAACAATATTAAATGTTTTTATTGTTGCAATAACAACTACAATAATACAACACCCAAGAGTAGGGGGTGGGGTAGAAGGTGGCAGAAGTAGCAACAGCAGTAGAATAAAAATGTGTGTAGTCATCGTTGGTATGTGTAGTGCATGTCGGCCATGGATGAGGATGTTTTTCGTTGAGTTATTTCCCGGGTCAAGGTTGACTGAGAAGACATGTTTGCGTTGGTTGCTTGCTTGCTTGGTTGAATGTTTCTTAGATAGTTATCAGTAGTATGATGTGATTAAATGCATCTACACTCCAAACACATATCAAGATACACATTGGTGAGTGCATTGCTAGCATCTGCATGCCGGTTATCTGTATGTATGCATGTAATTGCTTCTGTTTGCTATACATATTTTATGTTGTTTTTCAAATCTCTTTCTTACCTCGTACCTGTTGTTGTCGTGTGTGTTCTCTATCCTTCTTTTCTTCCACAATTGGATGACAGCTCTCGCCACGAACAAAAGGAAATTCTCCATTCAAGAAAAAAACTACGAGAGCGAATCGAAAATTTTATGGTAAATATAAAGCGAAATTTTTCATATGAATACAAAATGTTTTCCATATGTATGCATTTTAAAACACATATACATATAGAAATGTTCACATGCTATATATGCACATTTATAATTAACAAACAAACAGTATGAATGCCACATTTACAAAAAAAAATTAGATTCGACAAATTTGTCTCCGCAATTATCCCTTGTTGATCTTGAATGTGTGGAGTGGTGTCCGTTCCTTGCCATCTTTCCACTCCATATTGTCAAAAATGAAATGGCAGCACTTAAGGATACATTTTCTCAATGGCATGCCAAAATAAAATCAAATGCTATTGCCAGTAAAGTGTTTTTTTTTGTTTTGTGTATTAGAATGAAGGATAAATTTTCATTTTACTATAAAATTATGTAGAAAATTTATTTTAATGAATCATGAGGTAGCTTATTTCTCTATGAAGAAAAAATTCTTTCACCAACAATAATTGTAATCGCCATTTAATTATAAAGATGGGTTTTCACGTAACCAGGTCCAAAGGGATGTCATGTATGCTACAAAATACACAATATTCCAGAAAACAATATACCTATTAAGGACACTTAATTATACACAGCACAAAAGTAACAAAATGTTTTTAAATAATGGAAATTTTAATTAAATTAAATTAAATGATTCAGCTGATGTTTTGAAACCAACTGCCAGGTTTACTATTATTTCCATGTCACAGCTTGACTTTTTTTTACAGTGACATTTATTTCATCGCAACAAAAAGCAATTTTGATCGTATTGGCATTTAGATATAGAATTCTTATTCTTGATGGAATTTAAGCGACTGAGTGCGATTGCTTCGGCTTGAAAAGCAAAAGGGCTAACCATTTAGAGACCTTACACCATTTTTAAGGTATTCATGTAGCTCCTTTAGGTTTAACTGCTTGCGTTAAGAGAAGTAAATAGCAAATATTTCGTCTCCAGGTTAACTTTTACTGAAAGAAAAAATTAGCTAGCTATTTAACAGGTTGGTTGATAAGGCCCGGTTTGACAAAGGAAAAACCAATTTTTTTGTCAAAATTACTTTTTATTATTCCAACATTAGTTCCCTTCAAGAAGCGATTACAAAACGATTATAATGACCTTCGAATATTTTGATACCATTTTGGTAGTACTCTTCGGTTTTGACCCTCAAATTAGCCTCAGTTTCGCGTCACTCATTTCATTGTAGCCAATTTTTTCCCTGCGAGCATCCTTTTTGAGCGTCTGGAACAAGAAAAAGTTAGCTGGGGCCAAGATATGGAGACAATGAGGGTGGTGGGGAAGCATTCGAAGCCAATCATGAATTTTGCCATCGTTCCTCAATGACTTGTAGCACGGTGCAGAGCCTATGTTTCATCCATTGTCACGATATCCGGCGGAAAACTCGGGTGATTACGAGTTAACAGCTGCAAACACGCTCAGTCAATCAACACGATTGTATGTTTTGGGTCAATGTTAGCTCGCGCGGCACCCATTTTGCACAGAGCTCGCGCATATCCAAATTTTGCATTGGAATGACGTATGACCGAACACGTTCCTTGAAATATCTTTAAACCTTCTGCTAAAGGGTGATATGCGGTCAAAATTGTCAATTTATTAACACTTTGGACCGTATTTCTTCATTTTGCATTATAAAAACCTTAAAACCTCATTTTGAGGTGAGTGTGTGGTGTGTAGGAATGTTGCTCTATATTTGATTTGGATCACTCCTTCAGTTGTCAAAATCGCCGTCCAAGCAAGAAGAAGCAGCGTATCCAAATTTTGGCTCGCGCCATGCGAAACTCCGAGCTATTCGCACGAAAGCTGGCAAAAACGCCAAAGGTTTGCCAAATCAAGCGCTGATACAATGTAATTAAAGTGTTTGGGAACGTTTGTCCGACAGCCAGGAGTCTGGATGGGGGGAAATCAAAACCGGAAAGCCGCTGGACGAAAGAGAGTGCCGGTAGTCAAGCAAACCCTAACCTCTCCTCCGAGATGCCGCAAATAAGCTGGATGTATCCGTCCTAGCAAACCGTGCATCGATCCAAAAAACGAGCGGTGACGTATCGGATACCAAGAAGGTAGTGACTCAAATCGCGATGATAAACAGAAAATACGACGGCCAAAGCGCGATCCCGGAGCCTGTACACGACATGCTGACGAAGTTGGCTGCGTGGTAATGGACGACGAAAACCTACGTCAAAGCCCGACTACAAGCGCTCCGGGACAGAGTTTTATCTGCAAAAGGAAGGGGAGAAGGTAGCAGATATTTTCAAGCACATAATAACCTGTTCAAAAGTTTCAAAGAAAATATCTGCGGTTTGGCAAGAAATCGTACCTGTGGCTCTGAAAAGCAGCATTTTCATGAGCTTCCGGAGCTGTCAAAACCAAGGAAATTACGTGAAAGAGTGTTTGAATAAACGTTGCCTGCCTTTCCTGAAGAAACACGGTTGTCCGTACGTTTGGCCGGTATTGGCATCTTGTCATTACGGTAAAAGGCCATGGAGTGGTACGCCGCCAACACGTGCAGGTGGTTCCCAAACGACCAAGAACCCTCCAACACGCCAGAGCTCCGCCCAATTGAGAAAAATACTGGCTAATGTCAAGCGGAACCTAAAGAAGACCAAAAAAACTGCTAAGGACGAGCAGCAGTTCAAGGCAAACTGGCTTTCTGCGGCGAAGAAGGTGGACAAGGTGGCTGCACAAAATCTGATGGCAGGTGTCAAGCGTGAGGCCCGGCAATTCGGATTTGGAAAAGCGAAAGACCTAACTGAATATTCTTCCTGAATTTTATACTAATTGACTTGAAAAAGAAATTTAATTTGAATTTTTTAAATAAAAACGATTTCACCGATTATACAACGCGTTTTTTCCCTTGACCAAAATTTTGACCGATATCACCCTTTATATAATACTTATGTACTTTAAGATCTTAGAACAATATTCGATCTGTTACAAACTGAATAACAAAGTTAATATACCCTCATCCCATGGTGGAGGGTATTATAGAAAAAAAAAATAAAATAAAAAACCAACCAAAAAGAACCAAATATACAAAATCCCCAGAACAAGTCTTAGGCTATATTTGAAGCGTTTTCAACTTAATGTATTTTCTTTTCTTTAGGTAAAATTTGCCTTACTTGAACGACATACGACTTTAAAGGAGGGACGTAAATTTCCAAAATTTAATTACTCAAATTTAATAAAAACAAGTATATACAGCACTAAGTTCGGCCGGGCCGAATCTTAAATACCCACCACCATGAACCAAATATTAGGGTTTCCTTTGAAATTTCCGGAGGGCTTGAGGACTTGAGACTTCCCGAAAGAATAAATTTAAAGAATTTCACCTATGAGGACTAAATAATCAGATTCTGGAATTATATAAGAAGCCATTTTGTTAAGTTTTAGAGGAAATCAATTATAACATCTCTTGTAAGATGTGCAAGACAAATTATAAAATAAAACGCTCCTGGATTTGAAATGCTTAAGATCTTAGAGAATAAAAGATCTGGAAATTACAATTAAATTTCAAGCAATTTTCAGTGAATCAGTGGCGCGCTTCTAAACACCCTCAAAGAAAGTTAAGTCGAGTCATAATAATGAGAGGCCATACCAAATGGACCGAATAAAACTGAAATCCGATACACGTTTTTGTGAGCACTAAATAATACCAGAATATTTACAAATTTCAGGCGAATCAGAATAAAAATCACGGTTTTCAGAAAAACCCAAGGAGTTACTTCACCGGGTTTTCCGGCAGCATCTACTTTATGACCGATCGAAATACGCTCTAGATTTCCAATTCAGAGCAAATAGATAAAAGTTCGGATCTAGAACCCAAGAAGATAAATAATCGGGAATCGGTCGTATATAGGGCATATATCAAACATAATGGACTGATACTACAACCATATTTCGGGACAGCACGACTCTTTATGTCCTCAATACTACATAAGATTCAAATTTCAGGCAATTTTGGATTAAAAACTGCGCGGTTTCTATAAGCCTCAAGAAGTAAAATCGGGAGATCGGTCTATTATGGGGGCTATAACCAAAACATGGACCGGATTACTCACCATTTGGCACACCTCTTTAATGGTGCATAAAAATATCCATCTAGATTTCAAAATTCAAGGCAAATGGATAAAAACTACGATTTCTAAATAAGCCCAGAGATCCCAAAATCGGGAAGTCCGCTTCTATGAGGCACTTAATATTCAAAACCTGGAACCGATATACGTCCCTCTTCGATTGAACCTGAGTCTGCGGAACAAAAAAGACCAGTATTTTGCAAAATTCAGGACGCATTGCTTCATTATTGAAGACTGTAAGCGGGATTACAACAGTAGAACAGACAGACAGACCAGACAGACCGGAAACAGGACGGAACATCGTTTATAATCGTCTTATAGAATTTCCCCTGATCAAAGAATATATATACTTATTATAGGTCGGAAATCGATTAGTTTTCGAAGTGATGTGTTACATAATACGGAATGACAAACTATTTATACCCCGCCGCACCGATTCATAGTGTGGCGTGTATAAAAAATAAGAATAAAAAAAAAAACTTTGGAACAAAAGATACAAAATCCCTAGAAAAGTCTAGCTATATTTGAAGGCGTTTTCGAACTAAATCTAAATTAAATGTTCATTTAATTTAGGGACGATTTATGTTGTAAATCAAAAAAGATGTATTATTCCTTAATTCTTTAGGTAATTCTGCCTTACTTAGACGGCATACGACTTTAAAAAAAGGACGTAAATTTCCAAAATTAATTAATAATAAAAAAATTGAAAGATACAATTTTATTATTTTTAAGAATTCCTCCTTAAATATGTGCCAATCTGCTTGGCCCTAAAGATTTAGGTTGCGTAATGCTTTAGATTGCCACCAAATGTTTTGGAAAAACCAAATATTGCAAAAAAATAACAAAGTCGAAATCATTTAAAAAATCACTTCTCAATTTGTTAACGATCGATGGATGACGAGATCTTGATTAAATCCAGCATAGGCAGAATATTTTAAGAAAATGAGAACGAAGGTAATCAAGCTTTTTAATTAATATTAATTTAACAATGCAATCACAAAAATAAATTGAAATCAACAGATATCGTTAAAGTTGAATGGCTCTTAAATTATTCCATTAAAGAGACGCAGATTTAGTATAGAATTCCAGTTTAAACTATTGAGTTTTTCTAATTTTCGTCAAGGTCATTAACAAAACAAAATATTGTTCTAGTGTATTTTATAATAGTGTCAAACTTATTTAATATTCAACATTTCTTTGCAAGAATTGCACGTATATTAATTATAGTACCAAGTTGCACGTATGCACGTATATTATTATAGTATCAAACTATATTTAATATTCATATTTCTTTGAAAAGAAAATCTCAATTAAAATTACCCATGAGACAAGGAAAGCACAATTACAAAAAAAAAAAAAAACTACGTTAATACGTTGAGATGAAATGGGATTTTCCAGAAAATCCTGTGAGAAACTAATAAAACGAGAATGCCAAAAATCCCTTAATTTTTTTTTGGACGTGGAATGGTGCTGAATAATGCAGAATATTTTTGGATAGTTAAAGCATACACATATACACATTACAAAGATACAGCAAGTATAGAATATACGCCATATAATCCCGCCTTCTAAAATTTACAAAGAAATTTCTCTCTTGGGTGGGTAGAGCACACACAAAGCACTCTAGCATTACAATCAAAGCTGTCATTATAGCCAACATAACGATGTTGATGATGATGGAAAGATTATATGGCTGGATGATGTTTGGCATTGAATGAGCTCATCATCATGGTTAGATTTCAGTTGGTGTACATTGAAGCTTTTTGAAATCTTGTTGGTCAGAAGAAAATCCTAGCCAAAGGCTAACACTGAAAAAAGAGATTGCACGCATTGCATGGGATGAAGCAGTCAGTCAACCAACTAAATCTTTTTCCAGCAAGACCATACAATGCGTATAGAAGGCCAAGCTTATATGAAGAGAAGAAAACGAATCGCACAATCACAAACAATGAAAAGGTCAGTGGGTAATAGGGACAACTGATTTCAAAGAAGACAACTTCCATCATAACCACCATCATCATCATTTTCATTATTATAATATTCAGCTTTTACTTAAGATCTCAAATCACCACATTCTTTCAGAGATTTTTGTTTCTGTTTTATATACGCCAGTATTCTGTGGTATTATATCTCCTTCTCCACAATGCCAATTGAAAATCTCAAAGCGTACGACCATAACAATTTACTTGTGTTTTGATATTATTTTAAAATTAAATATTTCACAGAAATGATAGGCAACAAAGGCCAAATATCACTCAGTAGCTAGTCCTCCCCCCCCTCCTTCCTTTTTGGGGGGATTGGGGGAGAAACACAGTTTGCAGGGAATGACGCCATAGCTCATCAACTGCTTACATTGGGCAAGGGTCTCTTAGTCTGTGTCAAATGTTGTTTCAGTTATCCTTTTGGAAAAAACAGAGGAGGCCAATAATACACAGGAAAAAAATATCAACAAAATAAAATTAATCAAAATCCTTAATCTTCTTTGTCCATAAAGCTCGTATAGTAAATTGTTGTGAATTAAAATCAAGCATTTGGACGTTAATTGCCTGTCTTAGTATCACGGTAACTTAAAAAAAAATTAAAGAAAATGATTTATTATTTTTTTTATTAAAATATTAATTTTAAAATATTATTATTCAATTAATATTTTAATTAAGTGAAAACCCTTAGAGAAGCTTTTGAAACACGTCAGAAAGTCACAGCATTTACTGAGGTGGGCATAAAATCCACCGCTGAAGAAACTTTATGTTTTCGGTCGAAGCAGGAGATCGAACCGAAGACCTGGTATCGCAAGGCGGCACTGTAACCATTGCACGCCTGTGGCTCCCTTCGTTTAAGTATGTTGAGATTATAAAAAATTAACAATGCAAATTTTTTGAGGAAAAAAAATTATTGGCACAGGTAGCTTCTAAATTAGTTTTCTTGGATCTCCCTTTTGTTTGATAACAGCAACGATAGTAGTCTAGACATTGAATGGGGACTTTAATTTTTTATTGCATATGTGCCTATGATTCGCGCCATTCTCCATCAACAGCTATACTAAATTTCTCAAAATCGGTTAATAATACTCGACGGCTGAACGTACATGGTTATTAACGGGACAGATGACCAAGGCTAAACGAGAGCTCAGGAAGGTGGTTCTGAGGTCTAGTCGTTATGTATTTATATTAGGCTGTAAAATCAATATTTTTGGCAGGGCACATTTTTCGCGAGTAACCGCGGGCCACTAGGGGTGCTGGCGTGCCTGTAGCTTATGTGTGGTACTGTATTTATTAATGCCAACGATTTGTTAGAATGTTACTTTCTCAACCTCAGCATTAGCTTGAGGGGGTGGGATAATCCACCGCTGAAAAACTTGTTGGGTGTGGGTTGGGTCGAACATAGGTTTGAACCCGAACGACCCGTGTGGAAGCAGAGGGGCGGGGGTATGCTAACCATTGTACCAGCGATGGTATCCTACTTTACTGTGCCCAAGTTTGTAGTTATCCCGAACCGAATGTTTATGGTTAGCAGTTGACCAGGTTACAAGCAAGTTGGTATGCTTTTGTCAGCACAATTGAGGCACGGCCAGGGAAGAAAAGACAACGGAATGGTTTTATATGCGATAGGAGCTTTCGGATTTTGGTTGGAATTTGAGTTGGATCGATTTAAGATGTGTTGTGCAAATGCGTGGAGATTGCTCTCTCTCTTTTATTTTTGAAGGTTAGTGCTTTGCGGGTTACTGTTCTACTGACGTGAACCTAAAAGACGAGAAGAAAAGAGTGTTGCTATCAAATTAAGTACACAATTTTTACTTACATATGAAAATAGTTCATATTTTTCTAAAATGGGTGAAGTTTGCTGAAATTGAGTTTATAAGATTCTCAAATTTGTAAATTTTACTTAAATTGTGTCTATTTAGAACTTCATATAGCGCTAAAGACATTTTAACAGTTTTTAATTCCAATTTTTTCTTCTAAAATATGAAACTTTATTAACAACAACAAAATTATTATTTTTAATAATTTTTCTTCAGTTTGACAAAAATTATGTTGTTATCATGTGCAATTTTAGATCTTGTTGGTTGGAAATGTTTCTGGAAGGTTTAAACCGTAAATTTCTTTCAGATTTTGGTATTGGGAGATGGGACCAAAAAATTTCATTTGGCAAAAACAATTTTTGTTTTGGAGCAACAAGAGTTTGTTTTCTGTGGGGTCGATTATGTATGTGA
>PGFW01053717.1:0-11563 GCA_003123925.1 Haematobia irritans | reverse complement strand
CAAATTTACAACCGGCATCGGATGAATTTTTGCTGCTCGGAAGGCTCCGCAAGCCAAATTTTGCGGGATCGGGTTTATATGGGGCTATACGTAAACGTGGGCCGATATGGCCCATTTTCAATACCCATTTCGACCTTACATCACATAACAACTACTCTGTGCCAAGTTTTCAAGTCGATAGCTAGTTTCTGTTCGGAATTAGCGTTGATTTCACAGACGGACGGACAGCCGGACAGACGGAAGACGGACGGACGACGGACATGCTTAGATCGACTCAGAATTTCACCATCGACCCAGAATATATATACTTTATGGGCGTCTTAGAGCAATATTTCGGATGGTTACAAACGGTAATGACAAAGTTATATACCCCATCCTTATGGGCGCGCGGCCGCGCTCGGCACGCGGCGGCGCGGGGCCCCGGCGGGGGACCGGGGCCGGGGGCCGGGCCGGGGGGCCGGCGGCGTCGGGCCTGAGGGTATTAAAAATGTTCATATTTAATATAGAAATGTTAATTCTTCAACCTCATGGATGGGGATCGCAACACATAAGGAACCATCTAAAAAAGGGTTTTTCCTGTAGGACAGAATATTTCAAAACATTGGTTTGTATTGAAAATTAATTTTTTTAGATAACTTCAAAATAACTCCATGTACCGAATTTCTAGCATGGTATGGCAACCAAACATCGATGAGTGGTTTAACATGAATCCTTGCTGGTTCGATACTCTCCCAAAGAGATTGGTTTCAAATGATTATGTTCCGAAGATATAATATAAGTTTTTTATACATTATGGAGACTACATAAGATTCTGGACTTATTAATAACCATTTCTGGTTTGAATTTAGCAATGAATTTTTTTAAACTTATTTTCCAAGCAAGCAAGAGTATCTGCCTATCATATGATTTCAAATTCTATAGATCCTTTACACGCATTTTTTAATCGAAATTGAGTTAGTACCATAACTAATCTCGCGAAAAAAGTTTACTTCTAGTCACGTGAAATTTTGGGTGATCAAAAAACAATAAAGCCAATGCAAATTTGCTCATTCAATTCATGGATCAATTTTACAATTTCAGGACAAAAAATAAAGTACATGTAAATTTCCAAAAAATTAAATCGGCAATAAAAATGTTCGGTTTTTCTAGATTCAAGAATCAAATCGGAAAGATCGGCCCTTTTTTGGGAAGCTATTAATAATATAGAAATTTGCGATTGTCTCGCATGATAAAGAACGCAAAACATGGCCGATTTAATTTAGCTATTTTTTATACCCTTCCATCATAGGATGCGGGATATTAACTTTGTCATTCCGTTTGTAACACATCGAAAGTGATATGCTCTGAAAGCGCCCGAGTAAATAGTATAGGTATTCTGGGTCGTGGTGAATTTCTGAGTCGATCTAAGCATGTCCGCCCGTCCGTCCGCTCCGTCTGGTTGAAATCACGCTAACTTTCGAACGAAACAGCTATCGCTTGTAACTTAGGCACAGTAGTTGCTATCGATGTAGTCGGATGGTTATTGAAAATGGGCCATATCGGTCCACTTTTACGTATAGCCCCCATATAAAAGGGACCCTCAGATTTGGCTTGTGGGCCTCTAAAAGAGGCATATTTCATCCGATCCGGCCTGAATTTGGGTATATGGTGTTGGTATATGGTCTCTAACAACCATGCAAAAATTGGTCCATATCGGTCCATAATTATATATAGCCCCCATATAAACCGATCCATCCAGATTTGCTTGCGAAGCCTCAAAGAGGAGCAAATTTGCATCCGTGCCGGCTGAAAATTTGGTACATGATATTGGTATATGGTCTCTATATAACCATGCAAAAAATTGCCGTCCACATCGGTTCATAATTAATGTATAGCGCCCATATTAACTGATCCCCAGATTTTGGCTTGCGAAGTTCTCAAGAGAAGAACCAAATTTTCATCCAAAATCCGGTTGTAATTTTGGAACATTTGGATGTTAGCTATATGATTCTTTAACAACGTTGCACAGAATTTGGTCCATATCGTCCATATTATATATTAGCCCCCATATAAAACATTCTCCAGATTTGACCTCCCGGAGCCTCTTGGAGGAAGCAACAATTCATCCGATCTTGGTTCAAATTAGGAACGTGGTGATTAAGTATATGCGTCGCTAACAACCATACCAAAATTGGTCTAATCACACAAAAATTGAGGTCCATATCGCGTTCATAATCATGGTTGTCACTAGAGCCAAATATAATCTACCAAAATTTTAAATTTTGTTCAAAATTTTATTTATATAGAAAAAATTTTGATCAAATTTTATTTCTAGAGAAAATTTTGTTAAATTTTATTCGGTTCATAATAAATTTTCATCATTGTTCAAAATTCCTTAATTTCTTATAGAAAATTTTGTGAAAATTTTATTTTCTATCAGAAAATTTTGTTTCTTCAAATTTTTATTCGCGTTCATAATCATGTGTTGCCACTCGAGCCAAAAATAATCTACCAAGATTTGTATTTCTATAGAAAATTTTGTCAAAAGTTTACTTTTCTATAGAAAATTTTGTTTAAAATTTTATTTCTGTAGAAATTTTTTGGTCAAAATGTTCTTCTATAGAATTTGTCAAACATTTTATTTTCTATAGAAAATTTTGTGAACAATGTTATTTCTATAGAAAATTTTGTAACATTTTATGTCTACTTGTCAAACTGAATTATATACGATTATTGGATCGATCATTTTTGATTTAAATATACCAACATATGGACTTACAATACCAATTTAGAAAGATTGGTGTTAGGAGGGTTTTAAGAATACCTTGCCTCGGCAAGCGTTACCGCAACTTAAGTATATTCGATTAGTGCGATGAGAAGTGTTTACGATGTACGTTTCTACGCAATCAATGATGTTGAGGCGGTTACATTTAAGCTTCGCCTGGCCGAACTTTGACGGGCCGTAATATACTTGTTTAAACTTGACCTGTCTGCCAGGACAATAAAAGAATTTCAACACGATAACTATCAATTGAAATGCTGTAGCGATGTTACAAAACGACATTTGTACTCAAAATACATTGTTTTTTCGTTCTATTTACTTATGCATACATATATTTAAATAAAAAAAAATAAAATAAAATAAAAAAATAAAATTAAAATATTTTAATTGTATGCAGAAATTGGTTATTATAATTTGGGTCATGAGCACTATTGAAGCAAGCACAAACCGACATGATGGAAGGCAGCAACAACGTATGTCGTCGGCAGACCCAACCAACACCATATGAAAGATATTATGTTGTGTCGACGAATCAGTCGGGTGCACAAACTGCCAACTGCGTAGTTGTTACAACTTGAAGGAAGGTTGCGCCAATAAATTCGATTGACACAACCAATCTGTATTCTCTGTGTATATGTCCTAACATTTCATGGCCAAAATTGGTCTATACCGAGTCCATAATATATATAGCCCCGCCATATAACCGATCCCCAGATTTTGAGCCGGAGCTCTTGGAAGGAGCAAATTTCATCGATTCGCGTTAAAATTTTGTACGATGAGTAGTATATGACCTCTAAACAACGGTCATTCAACACCGCAAAAATTGCGTCACACATCGGTGCCAATAATTATTATATAAGCGCCCCTTATATTAAACGATCCCCAGATTTAGGCTTTCGGGAGCATCAATGTTCATCCGATAAGGTTGAAAATATATTTATGCCGATCAAGAACAAAACTTAAAGATACCTGCCATGGGCAAGTGTAATTAGCGGAAATTTTATCTTTTTATACCCACCCACCATCAGAATGGTGACGGGGTATAATAACTTTGTTCATTCCGTTTGTAACACATCGAAATATCGATTTTCGCCGACTATTATAAAGTATATATATATTCTTGATGATGGGAGAAATTCTAAGACGATATAAAGCATGTCCGTTGTCTGTTGTAATTACGCATACATCATTCAATAATAGCATTATCGTTCTGAAATTTATATATCGGTCCAAATATTTGATATTGTCCCCATATAAACCGCCCTCCGATTTGGTCTTGGGCTTTATAAAAACACCATAATTTTTATCCCATTTGCCTGAAAATTGAAATCTTGTGGAAAAAATTAAAAAAGGATTTAGGACGCGTCAAAAGAGTGTACCGAAAATGTGTGCCTATCGGTCCTATTTTGGTAGTAGGCCCCCATATGGAACGATTTTCCGATTTTGCTTCTTGGGGGTACTAGAAACTGTATTTTCTATCCGATTTGCCTGAAATTGAAAATTAAGAGGTATTTTAGGCAATTAAAGAGATGTGTCGAAAATGTCAGGTTCGGTCCATGTTTTGTATAGCCCCCCACGATACACCGATCTCCCGATTTTATTTCATGCGCGTCTAGAAACTACTTATTTACAATCGAATTTACCTGAAATTAGCAAATCTAGGCAGCGTATTTTGGGACCTAAAGAGATGTGTCGAAAATAGGTCAGTATCGGTCCATCTGGTTTTTGGTATAGACCCCTACGGACTGATTTCCCGATTTTGCTTCTTGGACGTCTAGGAAAGTGTATTTTTTTCCGATTTGCCTTGAAATTGAAAATCAAGAGATTATTTTTAGGACCCACAAATTGGTGTGTTCGCAAACATTGGGGTTCCATGTTTTGCGTATACGCCCCCAACAGAGACCGATCTCCCCGATTTTTACTTCTTGGGCGTCTAGAACCGTATCGGTCCATGTTTCTGGGAATAGCCCCCTATATAGATTGCGTCTCCCATTTTACTTCTTTTGGTCTTAGTTAGAATTCGTTAGTTTTTACCCCAATTTGTCTGAAATTTTGAATCTAGAGGTATTTGAGCGACCTTTTAAAAGCGTCGGTTTTAGCTTGTGTCGAAAATGGTGGAGATTGGTCTATATTTTGTATAGCCCTGATTATAAACCTACCTGCCGATCGGGTTGGCTGCTAGAATCTGTAGTTTTAACACTTTGCTGAAATTGGGAATTAGGTTAATTTAAGCACTTCCAACTCAGCATTTCTGCCATTCAACCTACGACTCCGGCTCCGGAGGTCTGACTCGAGTATATACTACAAAATCTTCATTTAAATACCACTTTAATTTGTAGTTGTATTGGGTGGGTACCGCTAAATGGAGCTCTATATACAGGTTTTGATTCCCATATTGCATGAATTTGAACCGAACCGATTTCAGACAAAATTTGTAGTACACTTGTACAAAATCTATGTATTTAAAATTTAAACCTAACGTTATTGGGACAAACACAATTTTAGTTAAAAAACAAATAAAGAAAGTCTGAAGTTAGACGGGTCCGACTATAATATACTCTGCACAAACTTAGTATTTACAAGAGAGTGATTTGTTTAAGACTTGATAACTTTTTTTAAAAAAAAACGCATAAAAATTTGCCAAAATTCCTCATTCGGTTCTTTATTTTGAAAACGTTAGATTGGTCCATGACATTTACGTTTGGAAGATAATTTCATTTTAAATGTTGACGCGGCATGGCGGAGAGCCCGTTCTTAGTGGTCCATCGGGAAAGTCCAATTTTTGGGCAACTTTTCGAGGCATTTACAGACAACAGAGACAAATGCAACCACCCACACCCACACCGACATATATCTTCGGAAAATTCGATCTACGTACATACTCCAAAAGACTGCGGCCAATAGTTGCTGGCTTATTTTCTGCACCTCAAGACTTTAGACATATAAGAGACGCTCAGACCCACAAACCAAAATAGTCTAAAGGGCGTCCCCAAACCTCGATGATCTCCTGGTGGCCAAACTCTCACGGGCCTCCAATTTCTTGATGCATGAATTTTTCTCCGAAGTTTTCCCTCAAAATGGCCATAGAATCGCGAGCTGTGTGGCACATCCGTCAACACAATTGTCAGTAAAATAATATGGGAAACATTTAAATCAGAAGCAATTTTATGGAAACTTCGCAAAAGTTTATTTATGATTTATCGCTCGATATATATGTATTACAAGTTTAGGAAAATTAGAATCATTTTTACAACTTTTCGACTAAGTAGTGGCGATTTTACAAGGAAAATGTTACCAACATTGACCATTTTTGTCGAAATCATAAAAACATATATATGGAAGCTATATCTAAATCTGAACCGATTCTTTCAAACCAAATTTTGGCACGCATTAGCATATAATGCTAATTCTACTCCCTGTGCAAAATTTCACCAAATTGGCCAAAACTCTGGCTATTTTTCGAAAACCAAATTAGTCCATATCGGCGAAGATATATATGGGAGCTATATATAAATCTGAAGCCGAATTTCAATCAATTTTGCACACTTAACTGCACTTACTAATTGTAACTCCTAGGAAAATTTCGAAAACAAATTGGGCCAAAACTCTGGGCTTCTAGGTCCCTATTCAGTCCATATCTGGCGAAAGATTTATATTTCGTAGCTATATATAAATCTGAAATCGATTGCCAAAAAATCTGAATCGCCAATAGCCTACAATGTATATCTACTCCTGTTGTAAATTCAACCAACATTAGGGCCAAAACTCTGGCTATTTGGACCATATTTATCCATATCGCCGCGAAAGATATACAATGGGAGCTATATCTAAATCTTAACCGATTGTCCATATCAAATTTCTGCGACACTTGGACTGGCACTACCTAATTGTTACTCCTATGCCGAAAAATTTCAAACACAATTGCGTGCCAAACACTCTGGGCTTCTAGGACATATTAGTCATATTCATGGGAAGATATATATGGGAGCTATATATAAATCTGAATCGATTGCAAGCCAAAATTTGGCACGCATAGTACAATGCTAATCTACTCCCTTTGTTGCAAAATTTTACAACCAAATTGGGCCAAAGACATCATGTGGTCCATCTCGTCTCCTTCTGGGTGTTACAAACATATGCACTAACTTATAATACCCTGTTCCACAGTGTGGCGCAGGTATAACAAATAAAGAAAGTCTGAAGATGGACGGGCCAACTATAATATGCTCTGCCACAACTTAGTATTTAGATGATACATTCTCGATAAATCTCAAATACCTAAAATCTTTGAGAAAATTGCTATAGAAAAATAAAATTCTTTGAGAAAACTTTCTGTTTAGAAATAAAATTTATAAACAAAATTCTATACAAATAAAACTTTGACAATTTTTTATAGAAATAAAATGCTTTGATTAAAAATTTTCCATATTAAATAAATTTTGGACAATAAATTTTCTATTTAGAAATAATTTTTTGAAAAAATTATCAATAAAAATAAAAATTTTAAAAAAACTTTTCATACAGAATAAATTCTTGACAAAATTTTGTTATAGAAAAAAAAAAAAATTGACAAAATTTCTTTAGAAATAAATTTTGACAAAATTTTCTTAATAAAAAAATTGGACAAAAGATTTCTATAGAATATAAATTTTTTTTCTACAATTTTCTATAGAACAATGAAATTTGGAACAAAAAACTTTCTAATAGAAATAAAATTTTTTTGACAAATTTGTCATACTACGCAAATAAAATTTTTGAGAAAACTTTCTTTATAGAAATAAAATTTTTTGACAACAATTTCTTTAGAAATAAAATTTTTGAAAAAATTTCTTATAGAAATGTGAAGTGTTTTAGAATAAATTTAGATTCATCCGGAGTCGGAAGTCGAGCAAAATCTCATTCAAGGCATTGTAATTTATTTATTTGAGAAATGAAAAACTTAATAAAGATGAATTCAAAAAGCTGAAATTGAAATTTTCTATAGAAAATTTTTTTTTAAAGATTATCAATAGAAATAAAAGTTTGCAAAATTTTCTATAGAAATAAAATTTTTGACTAAATTTTTTATAGAAATAAATTTTGAAAACTTTCATATAGAAATAAAATTTTTTTGAAAAAAATTTTGGATAGAAGAATTTTTTGACAAAAATTTTCTTTAGAAATAATAATTTTTGACCAAAATTTTCTATAGAAAAAAAAATTTGACAAAAATTTTCTATAGAAATAAAATATATATAAAAATTCTTTAAAAAAAAAAAATCTATAGAAATAAATGATATATAAAAATTTCTTAAAAAAAAATCTATAGAAATTAAATTTTGGAAAAATTCTATAGAAAGTAAAATTTTGACAAAATTTTTCTATAGAAATGTGACAGATTGTTTTAGAAAATTTTAGTTTTATTCCGGAGTCGGCAGTCGCAGCAAAATTTTTTTACGACTCCGATCCTAGCAAAATCTCAGGGACTCCGACTCCAAAGACTCCGACTCTACAGCCCTGATTTTAAGGGACCACAAATATGTAATGCAAAATATGGTGTGTAGTCGGAGTAGTTTTAGTATAGCCCCATATAGGACCGATTCTCCCGATTTTAACTCCTTGGGTTTCTAGGAAAACCGTTAGTTTTTATCGATATTGTCCGAAAATGTAAATATACTGGTATTTTTAGACCCTCAAAAAATCTGTTTCGCATTTATTTTAACCGCTTCCATTATGTTAAAGCATCGATATAGGACCGAATTCACTTTCCTGGCAGGGTATAAGCAGGCGCACAGATCATAAAAATTGGCCTGAATGAGTAAGAAGTAAATAAAAAGCGTACTGGTTGAAGTGATCTGCTTGGGAGAATATATGTCATCCAAATTCCCTGAAATTCTATATATTATCAATGTAACCCGCTACGGCGTAAGAGTTTTCAAAGTAAACAATTTATAATTCGTTGTTTTTGATCTCAGCTTAAAACCATGCATTGACTAAACTACAAGTGTAGCGTTAACCAACAGAGGAAAAGTATTGCTGTCAAAATTCTATTTGGGCCAAAAGCCTATAGACTGCAAGATGGTTGGATGTACAGCTGTTTCGGAATTTACCACATTCCTTCATCACGCATCCTCTTACTTGCAGCAAAACTATTCATCAAACCTCAGAATTAAATTCGGCGTAATTCACTTAAACACCAATTCACTATTGAGTGAATTTACCCAAATTTATTCTGATTAATTGGTTGATAGTTTTTGCCTGCATGGTTAGAGGATGCTGATGAGGGAATGTGCTGTTGCCATCTTGGTCTATTAATATTGTTTTATTTTTTGTTCCAAATGCGACACTTCGTTTCTGTCCCGAAAATATTGCTTCATATTTTAGACATTTGGTAATGCTACGAGAAGTACTTTTCCATAGGACCTATACCCTTGTAAAAGTAAACAATATATCTTCTTTAATAGTTAAATACTTACAACATTTTCTTTTTCGCGATTTTTCTAAAATGTTCCATTATACGATTATTTTTTTTACGAAACACAACTTTAACTATTTGTGATTTTATTTTCACCCATTCCGCTTATTATTGACACAATTAGGAAGCCTAATTTAATGTGTTCTATTTTCATGATAAAAATATTGACGTGTTATTAGCTAAAAATCAATCGATACCGATTTACGTTATCGAGGACCAAACGTTTCGTTTAATGTTCGGCTAATTAATTTTTTTGTATTTAATAAATGTTTCTAAAACTGGATGTTGAACTTAATGAAGTTTTTAATGTCGCGACAAGTTAGGAGTTAAATCATGAAAATAAACAGAAATAATGAAAAAATTGGAAATTCATTATAACGTTGTTGTAGAAAATTTTTAGCGAACGTAGAATTTAAATTTTAAAATATTGAAAAAAAAAAACTAATACACAGATGTTCTATTAAGTAAAACTGGATTCATACGTATATTAAAAAATTTAAAGAATTTTGATTATAAAAATTTCTTTAACTATTTAGTGTCTTTTTAAAAACATTACAAAATAAATTTCCTTGTTCATAGATTCTCGTATTTTACAAGATTATTTTTTTTTTGTTTCAATTTTTCAAACGTGAAAAACAAATAGAAATCTTATAAATTTAAATCTCTTTATATTTTAGAGATTAAATGTACAATTAAATTACAAAAGTTTTATAGGAACAATGAAAAATAAGACACTAAACTTAAGTGACGGACATAATTGAATGGAATAACACCAAACGAAAAACTTTACTCACTCAACTTTGAGTCATCGAACTCATTTCTCAGAATTACCCTAATAATTCACTTGTCCCACCAAGCTACCTCGAAGCTTTCACTAATAAACAAAACTCTTACTTTTGCAAGACATTTTTTTTTTTGATATTCCTAGCAAGCAGCTGATGACTCTTTTTGCTTGGTTGGACATCAAACACGAACTTTTATTTTGTTTTAGTCAAAAATCAAAGTTTATGATTCACAATCACTTAGTGACTTAAATAAAATTCTTTCTCTTCGATGTTGTTGCAAAACAAAACAAGGATGATATATTCCCTGTTCCTTGATTTTCTGTACATAGTTTGGTAAGAGACGCGATTCGAAAGTTACAGTTGACAAGTTGTACTTGAGTCACAGTGAAGAAAATTCATCAAAAGTTATCAAAATATCCGAAGAAAAACAAAACAAAAACGACTCTAAAGAGTGGATGGGCTATAGAAGTAAGAAGCACCAGCTATCAACAAATAAAAAAGAGGAGAGTTATAACAAAAAAAAAATGTAGCAAAAAACGCTAAAAAGAGAATGAGCTAAAATTAAGAAATATTCCAAATTTACGGACCATTGAATTCACCACACAATGGGAGGAAATTGTATGATTTCAACAAAAATATTGTTGTAAGACCAAAGATTTCATGTCATTAAAATACGAATCAGAATTTTGCTTAGCATGGATTTAACATTTCTCTGATATAAAGTTCTATTCCTTATCTAAAAGTCGATAAACTTTTCAATGAATTCGTTTTATCTTCATAAATAATTAAGTGGTTCGAATTAAAATTTGGTATTCTACAATGAACGAAAATTTTGGCTTTAATAATTCTGAAAAATTCTTCAAAATTAATGAAAACCTCTTTAAATTTGTTAATTTTTTGCTCAGTGTTGCCAGGTTGGGGGTTTTCCCCAAAACTTAGGGAGGATCTTTAGGGGTAACATTTATTTTGGGGGAATTTTGGGGTTAAAAAATATCTTAGACCTTATAGAGTGGAGCAATTCTCAACGAAATTCGGAACATTTCTGGTATGAATTTTGAAAAAAAAAGTTAGGGAAGCCAACCCAAGTTCCTAAGTACAAACGCTTCTGTTGAAAGGGCATTTTTAATATTTGACACAATTAAAAACAAATTAAGAATTCGTATTTTAACTTAGCATCTGAAAGCATTTTAGAGTTAGATTTTCATTAATTATTTGTCTCATAATTTCACGCCTAAAATTGTGGTGAATAATGTATATATTTACTGAGCTTCAATTTTTGTTTACTTTTTTATTTCTATCCCAGCAAAAAATGGAGCACTATTTCAGCAGGATTGTAAGGGAGAGAGGCAGTACCAACAATTTACAAAACAACCGAATCAGCGCTGATTTTTGTGGGCGATGTCCCAATTTAGAGCAGGTTCTAAATAGCGCTGATATAATTTTTCATTTTAATAGAAATATTACTCATAAGTGATAATATAATCTTGAGTATGACATTGTTGGCGTGAAGGAAACAGCACTACTTGTGGCATGCATCTATACTGCATGAATTGGTGCATAAAC
>PGFW01053702.1:9694-20141 GCA_003123925.1 Haematobia irritans | reverse complement strand
TTTTTTTTTTTAGTAAGCAAAATGCAGAGATTTGTAATTTATTTCCATGTTATAATGTCTTCTTTTAATACACTTTTTTATACCCTGGGCCACACTGTGGAACAGGGTGTTTGCAGCACCTAAGGAGGACACAAAATTGACATAAAGGGTGATAGGTCAAAATTTGGTCAAGGGAAAACGCGTGTAAATCGGTGAAATCGTTTATTTACAAAATCAAATTAAATTTCTTTTTCAAGTTCAATTAGTATAAAATTCAGGAAAAATATTCAGTTAGGCTTTCGCTTCTCCAAATCTGAATTGCCGGGCCTCACGCTTGACACCTGCCATCAGATTTTGTACAGCCTCCTTGTCCAACTTCTTCGCCGCAGAAAGCCAGTTTGCCTTGAACTGCTGCTCGTCCTTAGCAGTTTTTGGTCTTCTTTAGGTTCCGCTTGACAATAGCCCAGTATTTCTCAATTGGCCGGAGCTCTGGCGTGTTGGGAGGGTTCTTGTCCTTGGGAACCACCTGCACGTTGTTGGCGCATACCAACTCCATGGCCTTTTTACCGTAATGGGCAAGAATGCCAAATCCGGCCAAAACAGTAGCGGAACAACCGTGTTTTCTTCATGAAAGGCAAGCAGACGTTTTATTCAAACACTCTTTCACGTAATTTCTTTGGTTGAAGTCCCGGAAGCTATGAAAACGCTGCTTTTAAGCCACAGGTACAGATGGCTTGCCAAACCAAGATATTTTCTTGCGAAACTTTTGAAACAGATTTATGTCGCTTGAAAATATCTGCTACCTTTTCCCTTCCTTTTGCCATTATAAACTCCTGTCCCGGAAGCTGCTTGTGTCGGCTTGACGTAGGGATTCGTCGTCCATTACACGCAGTCAAACTTCGTCGTTTGGCCGTCGTATTTTGTTTATCATCGCAATTTGGAGTCCCTACCTTCTTGTAAGTCGATAGTTCTGCTCGTTTTTCGGCTCGATGCACGGTTGTAGACGATACACCCAGCTTATTTGCGGCATCTCGGAGAGAGGAGTTAGGGTTTTCGCTTGAAACTACCGGCAACTTCTCTTTGTCGTCTCAGCGGCTTCCGGTTTTCGATTTGCCCCCCGATCCAGACTTCCTGGCTGTCGACAAACGTTCCCACAAAACACTTTTAAATTAACATTTTGTAACGGTTGATTTTTGGCAACTTTTAGTGATTTTGCCAAGCTTTGGCGTGCGGAGTAGCTCGGATTTTCTGCGATGCGCGAGCAAAATTTTGATTACGCTGCTCTTCTGCTTGGACGGCCAATTTTTGACAACTGAAGAGTTAATTCCAAAATCAAAACAGTAGCAACATTCTACACACAACACCTTCAAAATGAGAGGTGTTCAGGTTTTTTTAAATGCAAAGTTGAAAGAAATAACGTCAAGTTTTATAATTGACCCAAATTTTGACCGTATCATCCTTTATGGTGTCTTTGGCATATTGCTCCAAGGTTACGGCCCATGAGCACGGTTTGCCATAGGTGGGTAGAATTCTAAGATATTTTTATTTTTGGTAGATATTATTAACGTTTTGTAGATTTGGAAAAATATTCCTCTCCAATCTAAGATCTACTTCGTAAATTTTTTCTCTAGAAATAAAATGTTGACTATAAAAATTTTCACAAAATTGTTCTATAGAAATAAAATTTTGAACAAAATATTGTATATTGAAAAAAATTTTGCAAAATTTTTCAAACAGAATTAAAATTTTGACAAAATTTTCGATAGAAATTGAAAATTTTTCAAAATTTTCTATAGAAAAAAATTTTTGACAAAATTTTCTATAAAATAAGAATTTACAAAAATTTTTTAGCAGAAATAAATTTTGACAAATTTTTACAGAAAATAAATATGTCAAAATTTCGATAGAAATAAAATTTTGTAAAATTTTCTATAGAAAAAATTGGACAAAATTTTCTATAGAAAACAAATTTTGTAAAAATTTTCTTAGAAAATAAAATTTTTGTCAAAATTTTTCTATAGAAATAAAATTTTGACAAAATTTTCTATAGAAATTAAATTTTGACAAAATTTTTTATAGAAATAAAAATTTTGTCAAAATTTTCTATATAAAAATATTTTGACAAAATTTTCTAATGGAAATAAAATTTTGACAAAATTTATATAGAAATAAAATTTTGTGACAAAATTTCTGTAGAAATTAAATTGTCAAAAATTTTCTATAAAAATTTACAAAATTTTGCTATAAAAATATACAACTTTCTATAGATATTAATTTTAATAAAAGTCTATAGAAATAAAATTTGACAAATTTTCTATAGAAATAAAATTTTGACAAATTTTCTAAGAAATAAAAATTTTGACATAATTTTTTATAAATGAAAATTGTAAAAATTTTGAAAATATTTTAAAATAGAAATAAAATTGTCTAAAATTTTCAACTAAAGCAATAAATTTGTCAAAATTCTTTCTATAAAATAAAATTTTGTATCAATTAAATAATTTCTAATATAAATAAGAATGTTGACAAAAAATTTTCTATCGAAATAGAAATTTTGACAAAAATTTTCCGGGGATAGATAATAAAATGTTGTCAAAATTTTCTATGAAATAAAATTTTGTCAAAATTTTCTATTAAATTTTGTCAAATTTGTCTATAGAAATAAAATTTGACAAAATTTTCTATAGAAAATAAAATTTTGACAAAATTTTCGATAGAATTAAAATTTGTCAAAATTTTTTCCTATATAAATAAAATTTTGTCAAGAAAATTTTCCAAGATAAACTTTTGTCACAAATTATCTAAATATAAATAGAAATTTTGGACCAAATTTTCTTATGGAAATAAAATTTTTAACAAATTTTCGATAGAAATAAAATTTTGACAAAATTTTTTATAGAAATATAAATTTTGATTATTTTGTCTATAGAAATAACATTTTGAGAAAATTTTCTATAGAAATATTTTTTTTTTCAAAAATTTGTCCAATTTTGTCTATATAAATAAAATTTGACAAAATTTTCTATAGAAATATTTTTTTTTTCAAAAATTTTCCTTTAATAGAAATAAAAATTTTGTCAAAATTTTCTATAGATAATGAAAATTTGGTCAAAAATTTTCTATAGAAACAAAAATTTACAAAATTTTCTATAAAAATTAAATTTTGACAACATTTTCTATAGGTAATAGAAATTTCTCAATAAAATTTTCAATAGAAATTAAATTTTGACAAAAATTTCTAATAGATATAAAATTTTGACAAAATTTTCTATAGAATAAAATTTTGACAAAATTTTCTATAGCTAATAAAATTTTGAAAATTTCCTATAAGGAAAAAAATTTGGAACAAAATTTTCTTCTTCCTTGGGCTAGAAATATATTTGAGAACTCGAGTGGCAACTCGTGCCCGCTGAGTCGATCGGCATGTCCTTCTGCTGTGAAGAAAATTTTGTAATCAAAGTTTTAGGTTGTCAATTTTAACATAAAACAATCGACTTCATCTTGCACAAAGTAGTGTTTTTGGGTCAGTGTTGAATTTGGAAGAAATTGTTCAGGTTTAGATAATTGCTCGCATAAATATTTCCTTCGGTCGCGATATCTACTAATATGGCCCAAAAACCAGAATTAAGCCTAATTTTGTTTCATTTGCATAAGCATACAACTGAAAAGTGGCCGTAAAGTGTGCCCGGAATTTGGTTGATAATAGATTTAGGATTTTAGATATATGCTCTCATATATATTTTGGCCCGATAAGCCACTAATATGGGCCCAGAAAACAGAGATTTTACCTGATTTGCTTAAAATTTGTACATAGAGTACAATTGACATTTCGACATACCATGCCGATTTAAATCGGTTCAAGATAAAGCTATAGGTTCCCATATATATCTTCATACGATTTTCCACTCACGTATGACCATCAAATTTGAAAATTCGCGATTTAAAGTGAAAATGTGCACAGATAGTAAGAATTAACATTGTATCTAACATATGGCATGTCGAATTTGGTTAAACATCGGTTCAAATTTAAGGATTTGGCGTCGCAAATATTTTTCTCTTTATTTCGGCAAAAAATTGACCAAAATACAACGTTTTCTTTGAAAAATCGCCAGCTGCTATGTTAGGTTAGGTTAAGGTGGCAGCCCGATGTATCACATCTGTAATAAAGAGCATACCCTGGTCAAAGACTGTTGTCTTAGCTTTAAAAAATTTGGTAATTGATTTCCGAGCTCAAATGAAGCGGAGATAACAGTAAGTGATACTTTTAAGATCACAATTCTCTTTTAAATCGGGTTTTGTGTACTTGGCTTTCTAGGAAGCAAATTTTTAATCTTTTCGCATTTTTTCAGGCTTTTTTTCTTCAAATGCTATCAAAAGTCGCTTTAAAAACAAGTTAACGACGACTTTATTTTCCAAATTAAGACTCGACTTCTAGAAGAAATTATGCTGTGTTTCAAAGTAAAAACGTTTTAAAAATTATAGTGTTGAAAAACATGTACTATATTTGAACGATTTTTTTCTTTGTAGTCAAGATGCAAAATGAAACCAAATTTAAAGACAATTTCATTAAATTTAAAAGATTTTTCTAATTATTAAAAGTCAAGTTGGACTCTTAGCCCAAACATTTTTTCTTTCATGTTTATGATATGCCATTTTTAAATCAAATCACTCCTTAATTATAAGGACAATAAGACTTCATTGAAAAGTTTTATCGACCTTTGGTCAAGGGAAAAAAACTTATACAGAGAAATGCGTCTTCTATGCTAAGCAAATTTGAATTCGTATTTTAAAGACATGAAATCTTTGACTTCACGGCAATATTTTTTTCAGTGCAGGCTCACTTAGGCTATCAGTTCATTGTGATTCGCATGTTAAGCTGCAATGACGAAGGGACCTCCTTTTTTTATAGGGCCGAGTCCGAACCGGCGTCTAAACATTGCAGTCAAAGCCATTAGAGAAGCTTTGAAACCCTCAAGAAATGTCACCGAGCATTATTGGAGGTGGATAATCCACCGCTGAAAAACTTTTTGGTGTTCGGTCTTGAAGCAGGAAATCAAACCCCAGACCTTGTGTATGCAAGGCGGGCATGTTAACGCATTGCACCACGCCTCGTGCTAAGTCGAAAACTTGTAAAAATGAGGCTAAATTTTCATATACTTCTAATAGCATACCAGGGATGGAAAATGGCAGTTACTATAGTATTTTTTCAAATACTTTTTTTCAACCTTGGTCAGATACCGGTATTACCCCCGCGAAATTATTTAGTACCGTTTTGTGTAGACATTTTTGAGGGCCGATATCAAATGTATGGTACGAATGGTTTTGACATAATATTTTAATATTTTGAGGCAGTCTTTAACAAAACATTATTGCTAAATAGTCTTTTTCAAATAGGCAAGCAGACAAGTTCAGCGGAAAAAGAATCTCGATTTTATAGAAGCCATACAGTCACGGTCGAAAACCATGAGAGAAAAATAAATCTACATTTTGGAGAAAATTCTTACCAAAAAACTATCAAAAAAAATAATTATTTTGCAAAAAATTAATATTCTTCAGAAAGTTTTTGTCAAATTTTTGTTTTCTACAAAATATTCTTTTGGAAAATTTTGTCAACATTTTATTTTTTTTTATTTTTTGTCAACATTTTATTTTTATAGAAAATTTTGCCAAAACTTTATCTCTATAGAAAATTTTCTATGGAAAATTTTGTCAAAATTTTATTTTCATAGAAAATTTTGTCAAAATTTTATTTTTCATAGACAATTTGTCAAAAATTTTTTTTTCTAATAGAAAATTTTGTAAAAAATTTTATTTTCATAGAAAATTGTTATGAAAAATTTCATTTCTATAGAAAATCTTTGTCACTATTTTATTTCTAAAATGGAGGCCCTTGACAATAATTTTCCAATAGATTTATTTTAAATTTTGGTGAAAAGTAGCCTTTTCGCTTTCAAAAAATACCTTATTTGTACTTTCTTAAAAATTGTTGTTTTGCCATCCCTGATACAAACCTATCGACTAAAAAAAAAAAATGTCCTTAATTTAAATGTTCTCCCATATTTTTATTAAGCATTGTTCGTTCCACACCAGGGATTAGCAAGACTTAAATTTTAATTTTGTCATATAGATTTTGTAAAAGTCTTAACGAAATTTTTGTCCCACATCGAATCAGAATTTTAATTATTTATATGGGAACAAACTCGTTAATACATAGCAACCAACTACATTTGACAGAATTTGATATGTTATCGAAAAATATGGATCTAGAAATTGGTGCAGGGAATAATATAGATCGGCCCACCGCAATTTAAAGACTTTTCCTTACTTGTACATAATAGTCTATATAAGCGTTTCCTTTATCTTCATATATGAAACAATATTGAAAATATATTGTTCGAGTAACAAAACGATTCAGCACTTTTATATTTCTCCCCTTTCCAAATGGAACATACATGTAATTGCTCAATGTTAAGCAAATACAACTTTATGTTCATCAATATTTTTTAATTAACAATTTTACACTTCCATTTTTCGTAAATCTTAGGCTAAAAAAAAAAAAATAAGTAAGCTATGGTTAAAAAAACACAAACTGTAACACTTTATCCAATTTAAATTATAGGCCATGACAATATTGTCTTTAAAGGTGATGGTTTTGATAACCTGAAATAACATGAACATTAAACTTGAACAATTTTTCATCTGGACTCTCTTTATATTTTTTTTTTATTCCTTACAATACTTGTTACTGTTGTCGATGTTGTAGGGTTAATATTTAATATATGTAACATGGTTTTGTACTTTTAACTTAAAACAAATATTGCGTATATTGGTTTTGCAGGCAATAAAAATGTAGGAATTGAGTTCATTTACAACGACTAGTGAATGACCTATCGGTGGTAAAAATATTTGACTTAAATGGAAAATTAGGAATACCAAACAAAATATAATAAATAACGTATAAATATAATTCACATCAAATCATTAGCAATTAAAAAAAAGGATTTAAAAAAATAAAAAATTAACAAGTGGGTAGGTACTAAATGGTGTTTTTCCGTAGCTTGCTGATTTTGAAATTAAATAAAACACATGGGGCCATAATTATGAATTATGACCCAAAAAAATTAGTTATCAGATAATTTCTTGTCATCTAACAATTAAAAATATAATTATAGCTATGACCCATGCCACTGACTATTTTGGCATAAAGGTCATATTGGAGGTCCTCCATCGACCACCTTTTCAAACTATTTAAAGGAGCATATTTCAGCAATGACACGTTGTATATTTGGTTTCGCAAAGGATGCCAAATCGTTTGATGGATCATCCACTTAAACCATTGACTTCAGGTATCCCCGCAAACAATAGGTTAGGTTTAGGTTTAATAGTGGCAGCCCGATGTAAATTTCAGGCTCACGTAGACTAATTCAGTCCATTGTGATAAGTCCACATTTAACGTAAAAAAGTAACCTAATTACATATGGGCAGCTTTGCTAGCTTAACCACTGAATCCTTCTCTATTTATTTACTTTTTGTGGACCCAACCAGATTGCTCCAAAAATACATTAACAAACTTTCTTAAGTTAAGTTTTCAAGGTCACCAGTAATCTAAAGCTATATGACTAAAATTCGCTTAGCCTTACAACAAAACGGCAGAGACACTCACACAAGAGGTGTTTAATTGATTCCTTTTCCCCTTCCACGCATGACAAGCTTATACAATAGTCATTATACTTCGCACTACAGTTTTTTTGGCAAATTCGCTATCAGGCAGCGACCCGTTATAGCAGATTATTAGGAGTGCTATATGACGCCTTGAGAACAAATAGCCATATCTAGTGTGGCGGTTTAAGTTTTAAATGGGCCCATATTTGCTTGGTGTCGTGTAAAAACCTTGCAATTTTCCCATCGATATATTGGGCCATCATAACAGCCTTCTCACGCAGTAAAGAGCTTGCAAGGTGCCAGATGGCATAACCAACAGATTCTAGTTCCCCTGGAATATGTATAGGTAGTTCTAGCCTTGGCTAACACATCTGCTTCACAGTTTCCCGGTCCATGTTCCTAATGACCAGGCCACTTCCATATTAGTGAATATTGTACTGCTTCGCCATCTCGTGAGGATTGCGGCAAGTCTATTGGCCGTTTTTGAGTTAAGAGAACTACAGAGTCCAAGGATTTTATTGCAGGATGACTGGTCTGATGTATATTATTAATGCCAAATATTTGTTGAACGATTACTTCTTAGCCAATTCACCACGCTCCTCTTATTGCCAATATTCTGTCAGGCCATGAAAAACACTACAGTGATTAGGTAAATTTTTCGCTATTCGAATTTCAGAGTCTTTAGAATATATTCGAACCCCAGCTTGTCCATTCAATTTTGGAGGCCATCAGTATAGAAATCTATAATATCTTTTTATTCCGCCGGGGTGCTGTGTTACACCAACGCCTCACTGTTGGAATTGAGTTTCAAACTTTTGTCCGAAAAGTGGTTTTGCGCAGGGTGTGAATCCACTACGTTAGGTAACATCTGGCATTAACTTTTTAGAGGACGGCGAACTATGACGTTACATTTTTTCCGTACCATCAGCGGATAGCTGCGCGCAATCCGCACAGCCGTTGTTGCAGCTGACTGTTTGGCCAAAATGTCTAAAGGCAATAGATGTAAGCAGACATTAAGGAGTCTTTCTGGTCTTACTAAATGGCGCTCTGAGATACATAAGCTCGCACAACACGCTGAACTTTAATCTAAACAAGTCGGTTTCTGAAGGTGGCCGGCCACCAGACTACAACACCATATAGCATTATAGTGCCTAACTACTGCCGTGTAAGCGCAATGCAACTTGAAATAAATAAAATAAAAACGGGCGATAATAGCTCGTCTCACAATTGCCTAGCTCGGTATTTTTGTGTTTGTATCAATTTGGTTTGCCATCATGTCAAACTTAAAAACCCCCTCCTCCTCCTTCCCTAATAACCAGTTAGTCCACTAATCTACAATATTGTTTACCTATTCGGTTAGCATACTTAATACACAGAAGTATGGTCAACATATGTTAACGTTTGCAATAAATTTGCATAAAATCCAAGAGAATGTGAACCTCAAATTTTGTGTTTCTCTACGTATTTGGGACCCTTCTGCCTTTTGATGGCTCACCCTCTCATCCCCGTACACTTGGGGAGGAAATAATGCATGGCAATTTAGGTGTAGTAGATCACTTTCTTCATCACAATAGTATACGTATACAAAATGATTTGTATATATTCTTCACAAAAATTAGAATAAAACAAGTGTTGAAAATTGCATGCAAATTGTTTTGTGTGTTTCCCGTTGGTCCTTGCAAATGCTCTTCCGGTTATGGTTTCAGCCGCTAGCGGCATCCCATTGATGCACATTGGGATTATTTTAGTAAGATTATATCTGTGTTACCGTTGGGCATTTTCAAAAAGTGACAAGCGTCGAAAAAAGTGACACAATTATTTTTGAAAAGTAGCAGAAAAACTTATGCAAAAAAAAACTTTCAAACTACCATACGAGAAATTAATCAACCCCAAAACAGGTACAGGACTACTCCCTCGTGTGTATGGCTTTTCTCTTCTTTCGCCTGCTGAACCATCAGTTGACGAGTCCCGTCTTAGTTTAGTGAATCGGTACCGCAAGGTACAAGCTCTAACTCCTCAGTATCTGAATTCTTTGGATGGAGCAGAATTTGCATAGCCTCATAAAGTATTATAAGTGGAAATGTCCGTAATGTTATTTGCAAGATTCGGATGACTAGTGGTCATTCGCCACGAACAATTGCTGCCGACTTTTTGGCGGCTCGCTTGTATTGTTCAGAAGAGTCGCGGTCGTAGACGTTCGCACTGCACAGAGGATCATAAGGCGGCCGTTTGCTAAGTTGGTAACATTGACCAGTTAATATTTGGCATTTTTAACTTCGTCTACTTTTCTTTTGTTTAGCTATGCATTCGTTGTCGGATATATTTCCGATGGGGAAAGAGAACTCGATACTTTCCCAGTGGCACCAGAGCTGGTTAAAATGACACAAGAAATGTCGGTGGATCCATCTTCGCTATCTGCGGTTAGCAGGGCAACGCGATCCGAGGAACTATTGGCGATCATCTCACAACGAGTGAATCGCATCACATCAAATTCTCAGGTGTGTCAAAGGAATCACGGGCTTTCAAACTGCGGGGTCTTCAAGAGAATGGCACATGCGAAGCGCTTGAGGATCGTCAATTTGCACGGCTTTTGTTCTAATTGCCTATATAGGGACCATTCGTTGTCGGCGAGCACTCGCATTCCATGTTGTAAAGTGTGTTAGGAGCTTCACCGTGGACTGAATAGTCTAAGTGAGCCTGACCATAAATCGGGCTGCCACTTTAACCTATGAGCTTCACCACAACATCTTGCATGGACATTTCGTTCAGCCCAATGCTCGGTATCTATTTATAAGTACAGTCCTGT